>JABSTQ010005896.1:0-41184 GCA_013358835.2 Ixodes persulcatus | reverse complement strand
ACCCTTGATCGACCCGTCTTCGACAGAGCAAGCACCTGACGCCAGTCAACAAGGATATAAAACGTCCTCCGGCTGGTTTTGCCTTCAGTGGGAAAGGGTGACAGCAGCGCGGAAACAATACTCAATCGCTGTCTGTTTTTCCCGCAGTGTGTTATCTTGAAAACGCTTATTGTGTCCGCTTTGATTGCCGCCTCCTGCTGCTGTGTTTCTTGCCACACCCCTTTGTTTCGTTGACGTTTTCTATGAATATACCTTTTTTCACCTTAAGAACCCTAAGTAAAACAAGTCCGGCTCCTCGCGGAACATACTAATTTCCCCCTTTATGTGGATAATGAAGGCATATGTAGGTGAATGTTTATTAGATATGTTATCTTATCAAGATGTACACGTTCCAACCGTCAAAGGCATCGCTTTTTCCCCCGACAACCGAATCTCGTGAGAACTATTTCGCCGCGCCGCGTAGGAACAATGCGCAAAACGTACTTTTTTCTTGAGGTGAAAACAGGTTATAGTACTTTGCTAGAGTGGCCTTCTCTTGAGCGGCGATGTCAAGGCCAACCCAGGACCGAATAATACGAACAAGAATGACCAGACCAAGCTAACCCGGGGCGCAACACCCGATCTAGACGCAATTCGACCACCGAGCACTCCACGGCCGCAGATGGTAGTGGTAGTGATGGCGATTCTGCAGATGCTGGCGACCAGCCCACGGTTGCGAACATGTTTGCTCAAGTGCTCAGAGGTCAGAGGAAACTGGCTGAATGATATTTCCGAGATCAAGTTATTTAACCTATCTGTGAACTCTCGATTTGATGCTCTTGTGTCACGTGTGGCTGCTCTTGAGTCCTTGCCTAGTACGTCTGGTGACTCTAGTACACCTGGGCCGGCTTGCTAGACCAGAGTCTCAGCTGAGGCTGGGTGAAAGAAAGCACTGCAAAGGCTGAGGCGCGCGAGCGTCTTGAGACGCAGTTTGAGTCCCGCCTCAGCTCGTGCGCTGGCTTTGGCAGTGCTTTCTTCACCCAGTCTCAGCTGAGACGCTGCTTCTAGCAAGCCGGCCCTGGTGTTAGTTTGCTCACTGAGTTTAAATCACTCACTGATGTGGTAAATAGGCTCGTTAAAAAAATGACGACTTAGAAAACCATTCCTGCAGAAACAATCTTAGATTGCCCGGACTCTCAGAAGAAGGTAATGAAAGTAATGAAGTGCTGATGTCCAATGTCTCAAAAGTTTTTCTCTGAGAAACTGGCAATGGACTACCCGCGAATTGAAAGGTGCCATAAACTTGGTAGAGGTCAGGACGGTCGTTCACGCCCCGTCATTATGAAGGTTATTAGATTTCCTGTAAAGATGTTGTGTCCTGAAGAGCTGCGTCATGCTTAAAGGCTCGGAGTTTCGTATATCGGAAGATTCTCCCCTTACGTGCGTTCAATTCGAAAAAAAATGTGGGACGCGTCCACTTCTTTTCGGAACAATGGCTCTAGTGTCCGCTTCCGTTGTTGACCACGTATTTAGTGATAACTTTAGATATAATTGGGATGATGCCACCAACGCATTAGTGAAGTGTACTAAACGCACTCCTGAGGCTACCGTTGCAGCGACTTCAACCAGTACTTGTTGGCTCAGGCGTGGGTGCCAAGACCTTCGTGTAATGAATGTTAAGCTAGAAGCTTAATAAAGAAATTTCTTAACTTTCCCTCGCTAGTTTCCTCCTACTCCGATCACGTTGTTGGCGTCACGGAAACATGGTTACCTGACGGCGTATACGATACCGAAGTAACACCACCGGGTTTGTGTGTGATTAGAGGCTATAGAAATCGCGGTAGAGGCGGTGGTGTTGGTATTTTATTCTCTTACGGTCCGACATAAAGTTCTCTGTGATTCAAGGACCTTCCAGAATTGAATACGTATGACGCAAGCTTTACTTTGAAAGTGTGTCTATAGTACTTGCCGTCGTTTACCGTCCGCGTGGTTCCCCTACCAATCAGACACACGTATGTGACTCTATGCACATGCACAATTTATATTCCTCAAACCTTATCTGTATGGGCAATTTTAATCTGCCTGGCATTCAGTGGTCTTTTTTATCAGTTACCGGCTACGATGCTCCAATATGTAGAGAGTTGCTAAACGTTTCGTTGTCATTTGGTCCAGAAGAAGTGGTCCAGCAGTGTACTAGACAGACGTCAGTCTTAGAGTGGGTTTTCATTAGTTCACCTTTTCTTTAAAACGGTTGTAATTGTGAGGTGTTTGATGGCATATAAGACCACAAGACTGTTTTGGTTTCAATCACCTGTTCTGTTGCAAAAACGCGTATTGTTTATTCCATTCACGACTTTAACCGCGCAGATGATGTGTCAATTATTGACATACTAAGTGGTTCCTTTGACAGCTTCGAGCAGCTCACTATCTCCAGGAATGTGGATTGTCCAGTTAGTTTTTTTGAACAGATTGTTGGACTCTGTATCTAGCGTTTAGTGCCTACCAAACATAAAAAAAAAATATTTCCTTTCTTTGGTTGACGCGAAAGATATTGCATTTATCACGTTGTGTCAATAAACTCCGGTGTGTAAGACATTCCGCTGATCCAGAGAAGATTGTCCAGTTTAACGAAGCGAAGGAGGAACTTCGACTTCAAGCTAACTCAGCGAAGGACTTCTATCTCCGAGTTACAAGCAAAACTTAATGAAAAGCAACCCACTCAAATTTTGGCAATCGATTCTACCCGGTAGTTCGACATCAGACTCATTTGCAATTCATGACGTAGCGACCCACTAACAATCGCCACTGCGTTCAATAATACTTCCAATCGGTGTTTACAATGGACAAATTCGAAATTCCTCTCTTAATTATTGATTCACAGACCACAATTGGTGATGTAACTGTGTGTGATGAGGGCGTGCAAAACATGGTGTTAAATTAAGATAATAAAAGAGCCCTGGCCCTGAAAACATTATTAATTCATTGCTTGTTCGGTATTCTCTTTGGACTAGTCGGTACCTCGCTAATATTATTCAGAAATCGCTGTCAACCGCAACAGTTCTCTCATCTTGGTGGCTTGCAAAAGTCCTTACATTGTACAATCCGGCGACAAACTAATTACAGGACAATTTCTTTAACAGCTCATTTATGCAGATTATTAGGAAACATAATCCACAAACACATCATGGTGTTCCCTGAAGCTAACAACTATTTATGTGATCTTCAACACTGGTTTCGACGTGGTTACAGCAAAATGTCAGTACTAACTAAATTTATTCAGATCACTCAGTCTCTCGACATTGGCAACCAAGTGGATGCAATATTCATAGACCTATCTAAAGCCTTCGATACAGTTCCTCACTCTAACCTTTTGTAAAAACTTAATGTGATCCTAAACAACCCTTCTCTCGTTAACTGGATGTCAAGGTTTCTTTCCAATCGCTCAGAGTATGTATGTTTACCTCGTTTAAATCTTCTATTACCGATGTGTCATGAGGTGTCCCACAAGCCTCTGTTCTCGGTCCGCTTCTTTTCTTGCTCTTCATCAACGATTTTCCACGGAACATCGCCACTAAAATACGTCTTTACGCTGACGTCTGCGTCCTTTATCACACGATTAACTCCCCTGAAAACAATAACTTTCTTAACAGTTCATTTGCAAGCTTCTGCACCTGGTGTAACACCTGAAAATAACCATAAACTTTTACAAAACCGTCCTAATGTCTTTTTCTAAGCGTACGTTCCCTTCCATGTTCACATATTCATTCAATTGCTACACACGGCAAAACGTTTCTGAATGCAAGTACCTTGGTCTGCTTTTCTCGCAAGACATGTCTTGGTCAGGGCACATCAATTCCACGTGTAATAAAGCACTTAAGAAACTATGCTATCTATAACGAACCCTACGTGTTGCCCCGCAAGAAACCAAACTTCTAAGTTATAAAACACTAATACGCCCTATCCTCTAATATTGTTCAATCATTTGGAATCCCTGGAAACAATCTGATATTAATAAAACTCAATCAGTCCAGAAAAGAGCAGTACGTTTTATTGTCCGTCGCTACGACAGAGATTTTTCGCCATCCTCTAACCTCCCTGCTCTAAGCTTAAGTCCACTTTCCAATAGACGTCACACTGAGAGTCTTAAAGTCCTATAGTCCTATACGGTCTGGTTAACTCGCCACGTCTCATCTCATTAGACCCATATGTAAGGTTTCACATAGCGTCATCAACAAGGAGCCACCACGCCAAAACATTTCACCGTTTTATGGACGTACCGACATGTTTAAATACATTTTCTTCCCTAGATCAATTAAACATTGGAATCTGCAACCCGGTAACATTTATTTCTACATACTGCAGCCCCGTCGGTGCTATTGCAGGAGCAAGGGGAATCACAATCCAATATTAGATAAGACAAAAAAAAGAAAAAAAAAAACATCGTAAAATAAGGTCAGCCACTGTCAACCGCACACGGATATTCGTTCGGAGGTAATGAACATCTGTTCAATTACCTCCAGACGCGTGTCTGTGTGCGGTTGACAGTGGTTGACCTTATTTTACGATGTTTTATGTTTTTTTTTTCTGCCTTATCCAATATTGAATTGTGATCCCCCCCCCCCCCCCTCTCCTGCAATAGCACCGACGGGGCAGCAGTATGTAGAAATAAATAAATAAATCTTAAGGAACGACTCGCACGTTCCTCGATGCAGTCGTTCCGCCATTGTGCAGGGGTTCCGACCTTCTATGATTGGGGCGTGACTTTCGGAAGGGGTCTGTTGCGGTGACGCGTGTTTGCAGACTGTCTTCTGTGTGACGTGCTGTGACCCCGGCTGAATGCTGCAATCACGCCGGCATTCGAATCGCAACCCCGACGCGAATGCGCTCGTTTTCATCATCGAACGCGCTTGAAACTGCACTGAATAAAAAGCCCCGAGATAAGACCTTCCTACAATTAGCGACATTCTTTGATGCGCCGACTTCGTGACGGTGCAGGTTTTAGGAAGCCAATGGCGGCGCACAGCAGAGGTCTGAACTGAATGACGCCATTTTGTTCCAGCGGATTGGGATTTGCATTTGGATTGGTTGTCGTGACTTGTAAAAGAAGTATTAAGGGACTTTAAACTGAATATCCGAGCAGATAATAACCGCTTCGCGATTGCGGTTCAACCGTCTGTGTGAATGAGGCGCAAGTCTGCCACGCAGCCCACACTGCACGACTCGACAAAGCCGATGAAAGCAGCGCCCAAAATTGCACTGTCACGACAATCGTCGTCCTTGCGTCTCTGCTGTCACCGGCTAGAAACCAATCACTCGGAGCGTAGGCGCCGTGACTCGGCGCTTTTAACGCCGAATGTGTTTTAGGGGTCGTTTTACTACGATGCAACTGTCACGAGAGACCGTCACGAATGAGCGACACGCCGGAAGCTTTACCCAATTAATATTATTTATTTTTTTACGCAACCCAGGTTTTTTTTTATATAAATTTACCGTGGAAATAAGATAAAAAATACTTAAAGTGACTGTAAAAAAAATATAATAAAAATAGTGCCTTTGTTGGGTTTGTGCAGAGCACAGTATGCGTCCCTCGTCTTTGTCAGCACGATAAATGTCAGCGTAATATTTCATCTGCGTGATTGGTTTGGCCGCTGACAGAAAACGCAGAAAAGCGACCAGCGCCATGACGCCGCACTTTTGGAGCGGCTTGATTGCGTAGGACTTAGATTAAAACAGAGTATAGCAAAAAAAAAAAACATTATTTTTAACAAATGTTGACCGAATATTTCGCCCAAACAATCCGGCCGTACATTTGGATATCAACGTTGCTACTACTCTCGCGGTTCATACTTTTGTGGCAATCGTGGTCGGGTTATCGTATCCGTAGAAGTCGGACCCGACGACGCTGTACCAAGCCATTGCCGTAGGGTTGAGCACTGACGATGTGTTGCATATATCCTAGAAACAAAAAAAAAAAAAAAAGCTTAGCACTTAGTATTAACGCATAACGAGAGCTTAGCTCGAGCGTGAACTGCTCCGTGCAAACTAATTGTTAATCGTCCTACTTCTCGAGAGCGATTGGCATGCCAGTCCGCACGTTCATGAAGTGTTTTTTTGTTTTGTATTATTTTTTGGGAAGGCACAAAATTAAAGAAAGAGTACTGAGAATATCTAAAGCAAGTTTTCTTGGAATAATGTCTACATTTACTGAGTACGTTAGGTGGCAGAGAGACATTTAGTGTACAAACTACTAAACATAATATAATTTTCTTTTCTTTAGATTTTTGTCTTAGCTAGCAGGACCATACCAGCCAGTGATTTTTGAAGGCCCTTACCAACGGTTGCGTTTGAGAGCGTTTGAGTGCGTTTGACTTCGTTGCGGCTGCGAGAAATCACATCTCTGCTACATATGTCGAATGCCAAGCTACTCCTTGAGTTGGATTCCGCGCTTCATGCGAAGCACAGATGTGCCGGTGACTCGCTTCCGTTTCTTGACGCTGCGCAGGCAAACGATCTCAAACGCAAATGTGCGTTTGGGCCTTAACACGTATTTAAAATACTTAGTTCATGGGAGGCAAGCTGCTACAGAAAAAGCAATAGCTCACTTTTTGTACGGGCACAGAGACAAGATTTTTTACTGGGTCTCCTGGTTTTTCCAACAGTGCACCGTCCGACCCTTTGAAAACACTCGCAGTGAGCATGGCGCAAAACTTGAACTTGCTCACATCCCCGCTAAGACTTGCTAAGTATTTGTCCTGAAAGTGAAAGTACAGTGTACTCAACTGTTAAATAGAACGCGGGAGCGGTGGCCGGAGAGACGGCATGCGTCATCTACCGGCTCACTTTGGCAACTTATGACGCTGTTGTTTTCACGAGTTACACTCCCAGCTTCGAAACAATCCCCGATACGTGACTCCGCAAAAAAAAAAAAAAAAGCCGCTTTTTTATTTTGTGTTTTTGTTGCTTAAAGAAGGTGACCTTTATCAGAGACACTGCGAGATCACCGAGATATGGTAGCCCCGCATGGTAAATGCGTATGTGTGACTAAAATAAAAACAACAAAACAAACAAGTAAAAATTTAAAGCGTGGATGATAAAAAAAGAAACGAGGAGGTCATGCGATAATTGTATCGGGGAGTGGCGACAATCGCAAGAAGAGCCGCCTTATTCTCTGCCGCATCATTGATTTAATCGCTAGACAGCTCTGATATCAGTTTCGGCCACCGCTCCCGCGTTATGTTTAACATTTGAGCACACTGTACGTAACGTCAGAGCAAGAGATGGCAGAAAAGAGACGGGAGGAGGGGGGTCGCCCCCCCCCCCTCTTTCTTCTGCACACACACGCACCGAGTGGAGTCAACAACTATACTTCGTCTCATCCTACGATGGACTAAAGGTCAAAGCCACGGGCCGCCAGGTCCAGTCACGTTCTACGCTATACTATGACACGCTTAACATTGATTAGAGGTGGACGAATGATGCTCGAATCCAAAAGCGCCTCATCATTTCTATAGCTTCGACGCTGCAAAGAGCATATATGTCTTGGCTTATTTGCGAAGTAAAATTGTTGAGTCAATCCGTGCTCTTCGATTCGAACCACTGTCCACCCGTCCCCTCATCAGTGATCCGAGACGCGGGCAACGATACGTGCATCAAAGCGAAATACCGCACAATTTCTAAGTGGCTCGCGATTTGATCAGTCGGTGCGTAGCTTTTGCCTTCAGTCCATCGTAGGTGAGACGAAGTATATAGTGCAACACAAACCCACACGCACACAGTAAAATCGCAACGTCACGACGTATTCTTCGCTCTGAACTGGATCACCTGGCGCAGACACAAGCATAAGAACACAAAGAATGCCGTCATCGAACACTTTCCAAGAAGGTTGATTGGGCCCATGTGCCCCTGACAGTACTCGCGCACGGACTTGAGATGAAACGAAGGATAGTAACGATTCCGAGAAAGGGGATACGTGCTTGAATCTAATTCATGCTGAACACGCCTCAATAAAAACAAAACAAAAAACACATACGTTTTATTTTGGGGTAAAAATAAACACTTCAAACGGAAATGCTTAGCGGTACACAATATCTTCCATTTGCATGGCAAACTCTTAATTGACGGCACAGTGTAATGGATCAGAAATAAACTTTTTCTGTACCAGATCATCTTTCGGGTTGGGAAGCGTGGCTACTTTTGGAGTTATATTCTCGGCGTCGAGCGGGGTAACGTGCATAACGAGAAAGGTTGCATTCTGTATTCTGAAATAAAAGAGATAATTATAAACTTTTTTGCAGGTCAGACGGTTCGCTCGCTTACCAGCGCTGCGTGGGATGGCGCTGCACCTCGACAACTCTAACGCGTGTATATGTACAGTAATGACGCGGGAAGGTGGCTCATATGTTTATCAAGACGACCTTCTCAATTCAAAAGTAGTCGAAAGCACGCGAGCATAATCGGTGCCGTTGAAGGTTAGATTTCCTTGAATTTTCATATTTGGTTGCCGGACAAAATGATGCAAAATCGATCGATTGATCGGAGTTTTACGGCGCGAGAGCTACGAGGACCAAAATGCACCAAGTAGTTCGACTATTGCTAACAGGTAAGGAGAGACAGATGCATAATATAGCTGTTAGTGTAATAAGGCCACAAGAATTAACGCGAGTTTCGAACAAAAATAAAACTCGCGATTACTACGAGCGTTTATGGTGGAAACGCAGCCTGACCATACTGTTCCAAGAACTGATTCAAGTTGTCTACGATGGAAGGAACGGACTTAGTAGAGAAAACAAAAAGAAGAATGAGAACGGCAATGCGTCTCTTGCTTTCACTCGTTGCCTTACGTCGTGCTTTGGCTCTGCCTGCACACGCGAGGCCCGTGAGACGCCAAAGCGTCGTCTAACTGGAACTCGTCCCTGCCGTTCTCATCCTGGCAGTGACTATACGGAGAGAAACAAAGGGAGAGGAGGAGAGCGCGAGGGGACATCTGAACGCCGAGCTCTGAGACGAAGGACTAGTGGGTTGATGCAAAGGTTGGCTGCCTTCGTCTCTACTCACTGTTCGAGCGCGTTCGAATGCCGAACGCTGGCGTCCGGCGTTCGAACGCGAGACACTGCGCGAGCTGCAGGCGTAGGCTAAAGGCACTTAAGACTTCTTACGAATAGGAAAGCGAAAGCATTCCTACACGCAGCGCATTCCTACAAGCAGCGCGCCACGTCTTCCTCTTTCTTAAGTCGCCCCGGCGGTGACATCACGCTCCCCCAACTCGCAGCCTCGGCGAACCCCACCGGCTCTACGCCTTCCGCGACGGTGGATCTCCGTTGCTGTGCTTTTTTTTGCCTTTTATTTCTGAGGCGCGTCCGCTCTGGCCTTCAGCGCCCCGACGGCTTCCGTCACGAAGCATCCTGGCCTTCTGGTCAATGGGAATTTGACTGCCGTTTCGCAGCTGCAGATGGTTAAAGACACGCTGGCTTCGCTCCGTGAGACAGTTAATGCTTTCCCATTAAAAGATATATATACATATATATGTTTTTTGTGTTTTTTTTTAAATCTTAATTAAAAGTTTTTGCCTTATATACGGACGCAAAAATGTGAGAGATTGGGAAAGAAAATATTGGGGAACGTTGACGCGAATGCTCTTCTATATACACCCGCCCAGCGCTTATCGTACACTCGAGCGAAAAATGCCGACTCACTGGCGCTGTGGACGCGTACGCGGACATCTGATATTTCGCCCAAGAGAGATTCTGCGCGTGCCGAGAATGTGTGCTCACAGCCCAAAAGACAAAGACGGCAGCTTTGAAAGTGCGACTTCTGGAATGGTCTCTCCACTTTGCTTCATATTTAGTCCGACCGCAATATGAGGCTACGATCCAAAGGAAGCCAATTAAGAAGCGCCAAAAAAGTTATAGATCCCGGTGGCGCTATCGTTGTGGCTATCAACGGCTAAACCTATCGCGCACACTGAATGCGCCTTGATTGTGTGCCCTTTTTTCGGGGTCCCACGCTGTGAAATGAAAGCATGTTGGTCAAATTTCGTCATGAAAATATCCTCCTTAACGCGCCCTCTCAACTCTCGCTCGGGCAACGATATTTGACTGTGGCTTTAAACCGGAATTATAAATGGGCGCCAAGTGTCTTTGAGCCTCCAACGCCTGTTGAGCTCAACAGAGGTCACCAACTGACAATGTGGCGGGGTCTGCGGCATCGTCAAACGACGGCCGATGCTAGCGACGAACTTTCCGTTTCGGAACGTGGGGGGATGCATCCAGGCACAATCGTGGCGTCGAATATTGTAGGAGGGGCGAGCTTAGGGGTCGGGGCTGCATTTATCACAGTCATGTCGCGGAAGCCGTGGCGATGCCGCAAGCGCTGGTATTCGTGATGCGAGGGCCATGAGGCTTCCGCTATGTCTCTCCCATTTGCACAAGCTAATGAAGACGGCTTGCACAACTTTGAACTACTTCCTCTGTCTACATTCGAGGACAACTTTCTGTTGAATTTAAGAAAAGAAGTAAAGAGTGAGAGTAAATAGCTTTGATCACCGCTCAAGGTGCGCTTGCATAGCTTTGCGCTGGTTCGTCCATCTACATTCGAGAACAACATTCTGTGAAATTTCAGAAAAAAAAAAAAAAGTGAAGAGTTCGCGTGCACAGCTTTGATCAACGCTCAAGGTGCACGAGCGCCCGTGCGCCCATATTTTGATTGCATAGCCACAATATAATGTAGCCGCCCAAAGTTGTCCCCGTGTATAGACCTTTCCAATGTTTACAAAATCACAGTCCAGCGTGCGATCTTCACCGCCCAGCACGTGCGTGTTCGTCGCTTCGGAAAGCGAGCAAAGCACGCGCCATACGCACGAACGCTCATAATGGCACCGGCCACAAGCTCGTTTTTGGAAAGGTCTATAGACCTTTCCAATATCTACAAAACCACAGTAGAGCGTGCGATCTTCACAGCTCAGCACGTGCGTGTTCCCCGCTTCGGAAAGCGAGCAAAGCACGCGCCGTACGCACGAACACTCAAAATGGCACCGGCCACACACTCTCATTTGGAAAGGTGAATAGTGAGTATTCACTGGCGCCCATAGCTGTGTGTGAGACTCCTGAGCGAGTGCTGACGGCGAGCATCCACAGTTCTTTTGCCGCGTGCATTCCTCCCCATCAAGACTACCGGTCTTAGCGGCCATTAACGCGAGCGCGTTCTGAGCATGCACTCTAAACATCGCCCTCAAACGCCCCGACGTTTTTTGTTTCATTTCGTTCTCAGTTACGTGGGTTCCATATCTGATATGTGGGACGCAAAAATAATAAGGCTGTCAACCTGGAATAGGCGGAAAAATATAGGTGAAAAACAAAACACACAAGAATGTGTGAAAGTCACGCATTTTTCGTGAGAACATTCAATCAGCATGGAGAGACCAAGATTATGCTTCAACGCGTGCCAAAGTTTCGCCATTCAAGCTGGCTGCGCCCTTGCAGAAGGGGTGCAGGGTCTATTAACTGGCGGCCATAGCTGAGTGCATAGATGCTAAGCGAGTGCTGACAGCGTGCTTTCCCGGTGGTTTTGCAACGTGCAATCCACACCTTCAAGATTGACGGACTTGGTAACCCTATAACTGTGAGCTTGCTCTCAGCATGCCCAGTGAACAGTGCCCTTAAATGTGACGCCCGGTGAGTACCCCCTAGAAACGTTTAAAAGAGGGGACTTCTGCCATTTTCAGCGTTTGTGTGAACGCGCGATCTGCTGGCTTAGCAAAGCGACGAAGATGCGCGGGTTGGGTTGCGGATTTGTAAACATTGGGATGAAGTATAGACCCATTTCTAGGGTAAACGACAACAAACACGATGGCATCTTCCTGTTGCCATATTCATTTCCGGTTTCTGCGTGTTGTGCGTGGTTTCCTATAGGGCTCGCGCGATCACAAGCATGTATTATTAGAGTTTTCCCCCAGATAATAAAAACTCGTTACTGGCAAAAAAAAAAAAAAAAAGAAATTACGTGTCTAGGGGCCGGTTGCACCAACGCCGCTTAGCGCAAAGCGGAGTTTAGCCGGGAACCTAAGCTAAGTTTCGGTTTCGTTCGGTTGCACCAAAAGCGCTTATCGCTAAACCTAGCACTAAACTACGCTTATCGTAAGCGCTCAACATTGGGCGCTTTGCTTTTGGTTGTTTCTTAATCCTGGATTTAAAACATGGCGGCTGGTTTGTGGCAACGTTGGTTTGTGGCGGTCGACGCGGTGGACGAAATTGGTTGTACAAAGTGTTTTAGGCTACAACAGCGTAAGAGTCTCGACAGAATGACCTTCGATTGTGACAAGGATGCAAAATATTGTCGCGTGAAGTGTTTATCGACCCCTGTTTTGAAGCTGGCTCTCCACTCTCAGTGCGTGTTAGCCCTAACCGAGATACGTACGGAGCTGTGGGGCTCACGTCTGTCTTCCCGTTGGGTATTCTGTCAACGAGCTTATTCGTATGTATACCTTACTGATTTTCGCATAACTGTAACGTATTGTTATTTACCTGCTTGTTTATTTCTACTTGCAACGCATGTCCTTCAATCCGATCAGCGCGTTGAATATAGTGGCAGTACGTGATCTCGGCGATCAGCTGATTGTCGACACTTCTGCCGTTTGCATCAGATTGCGGCGCTTTTAAATTATAAAACAGCGAAAAGTCAATTTCTTTCGTTTTCTGAGTTTCGAGACAATCTTCAGTGAATTTTCCTTGTCTCGCGAGTAGAATCTTGGCTTCAGAAAACTGTATCGTTTCATAACCGTAACTTTTCTGGTGATCGAGCTTTTTAGGAATATTTTGCTTTATATCTTTCATTCGTGTCGACGGCAACTTCTATTCGTGGCGACGACAACTCGACAACTTCTATTCGACGATTTCAGGGCATTTTCGCAGCTGCCGTGGCGAGTTCGTCACTGTTTTGAACTTCATCGGTCTCAGGCATGACTTGATTTTAGTAGTCATCTTACCTGCCTACTTATTCTCGATGATGTTTTGTCTTCAGCGATGTAGCGAGTAGAGCGTCCTTCTCGCTTTCGGTGAGATTTGGGGCCCCCGATGGCTCCTTTATATCAAAATGAGAGCATGAAAACTACTGTCACTGTCAAAATATTCTGTTATCAACCGATAATAAACACACAATCACAGATGTAAAGAGCATTTGTGTTTATTTAAAGCGTTGACTCCTGTTTTTGAAAGTTACGCGAGAAAAATGATTGAATTTGGAGACCTTTAATTCGTTACTCACCGAAGAAATACAGCGAAAAGCAGACGCCGACGACGGCTACTACAGCAGGTTTTTTGTTTACATCACGAGATTCCTCTCCGCCAATTGTATTCGTCCCTCTGAGCGTTCCCTAGTTGGCTGTGTTTGTCCCTACATTCCCTAGGCAAATCCAGCGTTTAGCTAGGGGCGCGTCTGTGAAGCCGGGTTAACGTTGGTGCAACCGGAATTTAAACCCGTGCTTACCCGAGCTCGGTTTAGGGCGCTAAGCCGACTTAGAAAAGAGCCGCTTTGGGTTAAGGTAAGCGACGTTGGTGCAACCGGCCCTAAGAGGTCAACTCTCATTGACCCGCTCGGCTTAAGGAATCCAAGCATATTCATGAAGATTAGCCGTTGGTACAGATAAATGTCCTGAGGCCCCAGACGGCATAGCGTTTTAACACGTCATGCAGAGTTTTTGAGTTTAAAGTCATGGGACGACCGCCAGTTAAGAGGGATTAGAGCATTTCTGACTGACTACGGTAGGGCTCCTTACGACCGTGAGTTGACGGAACATGCACGTTTCACATGTCGCGCGAAAGACTACCACGCTTCATACTAAGAACGTCCCTGTGTCTCGTAATCGTAGCTCAAAGTAAAAGTTCTCAGAACGTAGTCGGACGCTACTAATACATGTATAAAAATCTTAATTCGTCCTTCGTACGAAGCACGGCGGCACGCCGATCAACCCAATTGTTACTCTTCCAGGCTGTATACAGAGCACGGATACGGTAACTTGAAGCAGTATCTCGACGTAATGTAATCAAACATTTTCAAATGCTGCCGCGTGAATTTAGGCATGCCAGTCGACACACGCTACGAGCGTGCGAGTGCTCCTAAAGGCGCGTATACTGAAGGTAAAAAATGTACGGCGAACAAATTGTGTTCTATCATGCGTCTTCGCCACATCGGAACGCATGAAAGGGCACACAAATCAGAGGGCAACCCATAGAGAACGCGCGGGAAAACCCCGGATGACGAGGCAGCCGAGCACTGGCCGTCAGTGGTCGAGATAAGGGGTAAACAAACACACGTGGCGTATTTGCGTTTTCAATGTTGCCCTATGATATGCGTCCTCTTCCTTGCGTTCCAATGCACCAAAGACGCGTTTTGGAACACTCGCTCGCCGCATAGCAAGACGTGCGGTATATGAATTCTTGTGTAACTGTATGACCCTTTTCTTTCCGGGCACTTTGCTTTACAGTGTAAGTCACTTTTAAACAATTCATATTTATTATGAATTACGAGAGCCTATCATTAAAAAGCCCACACATTCCGGCGTTAGTAGACCCAATCAAAATTAGAAAGACTCCATGGGTGTTTTTGTTGATAAAAACTTCATGCTAATTAAGGAGTTTGGTACGCTAATAAAGACCTCTTGACCCGGCAGACCCAGTGTCCCATTTCGACGATGAGAGGCTCATCGACAAACATCTTATGCTTGATGACATGCGACATTTCGTTGACACGGCTGCGCTTCGTCAATAAGACGTCGAATCATGGTTCCTTTTGCGACGGTGATGACAGCGATATTTATCGCGTGGAAAAAAAGTGGCTCGCTAGAGTTGTTGGGGTACAACTTGACGCTATCGCATAGTGCATCGGTAAGCACAATACCTGGCTATTCGGCAGAAGTTACCTTTGCACAGAAACACCAAGCACGGCTCGACGCAGAGCGAAATCCCATAAACAACAACCCGTCCATTCCAAACCTGGAAAACGTAGAGCAACGAGATGCCCGGATGATGGAAATCCGGACGTCGCTAGAGATTGGCCTACTAGCGACGTATACGATCAAAAGCGTCGCTGTGGTCGAAGTTCGCGATTGTCCAGAGCATATTGCTTCCTGTACACTGATTAATGCCTGCCCAATCGCCGGTTCACGGCGAGAAAAATCCTTCCAATCACGGCGAGGCAAATCCTGGGCGTGAGGTCATGAAGGGAACTTATCAGAGGGAGCCTCCGAAACACCTTGGAAATAATAGACATAAAGTCTTCTCAGGACTTTCGAATTTGGCTGTTTGAATAGTGCTGATATTTCAGTTTCATCTTAAGAGCGAACTAAAAAGGTTTTTAAAAACAAAAGAGGAAAAAAAACGAGTTAGGGGTGAAGTCTAGAGTATTTTTATCCCGTGAACCTGAATATCATTTTCGTTTTCCAAGAAGGTGCAAATAAACACGAGAAAACGCGAGAAACCTCTGGCCACTCGTTACGCCCTACCCAGATCTTTCGGTCGCCACATGTGTGCCACTTGTGTGTGCAGTGCGTGCAACTGAAAGCTTGCCAGGTGTAGGGGATATTCACGGGACGCCATATTTGAGGACGATATTTATAGAGCATGCTGAGAACGAGCTCATATTATTAGCCTCCTAAGATCGGGTATCTTGACGGTGCAGAATGCACGTTGCAAAATAACTGCGAAGAGAGAGAGAGAGAGAGGAAGAGAGATAATGCACTCTATTGAACAACACTAATTAAGTGTTCGAAGTGTCCTTGGCTTGGTAGACCAAGGTAGTTTGAGCTTCTAGTTGCTCGGACGCTAGCCTGGAACTCCAGAAAGCGGGAGGAGGTTTACGGAGGTATGGGGTCTGTACAGAAACCGGGCACGGTATAAGGCAATGTTCTAGATTGGTGTATTGGGAGGGACAGTTAGGGCAGGAGGGATCGAAACGACGTCGAACGTGGTAGAGCCTAATGAGAGTAAGAAGGGTCTTTATTTGGGTCTTTCTCAAAATATGGGTTTGCGTGACATCGATGTTGGTGTGGGGCCGAGGTAGGCGTTGCTGAGAGTTACGGAGCTCTTTATGGTAAGATTTGTTTGACCGTTTGTAGATTAAAGCCGCATCGCTTGTCGGGGGTCTAAGTCAGGGGATCACAGGTGCCCGGATATTCATTTCGCGGGAAGGTTGATGAACCAGCTCATCACCTGCAATCCCTGCATGACCTGGGACTCACCGAATGGTTACCGAGTATAAGTGAAGCGTCATCAGTATAAAGGAAAAGAAGAAAAATTATTTCATTTCTCGGAGCTGGCTCGCTACAGGGCTCCCCCCTGGCAGCATGGATCACGGAAATACAAATAAAATTGTAGTTGATCCAATGGTGGCAATCAGAAGAAGAAGGGTGTTGGGAGTTATGTGGCCCATGAAACAGTTCTTGGTTTCTTGGTTTCCTGGGGTGTTACAAGTTGCTCCGAGTATGAAGGATGAGAATTTGAGTCCTGAAATGCGGGTTTGATTCTGTCCATGGCGATGATTTCTCGGTGTCCGTTAATGTCAAGAGTCATGGTCTTCTCGGTGCGCCCGAGTATCTTAAAGGGTCCGTCGTAAGGTGGCGTGACACTTTTCTTCTTAACTTCTTTTTTGACGAATGCGTGCGTGGAAGTTTTCAATTCTTGTCTTGTTTGAAGGCGGATCGAATGCCGAGAAGGACGAATGGGAGATGATCCACCCAGTTGAAACGTCCATCTCGTGCTGTGATTGCTGCCTTGAGCTGTCGGTGTAACCTCTCCACCATGCCATTGGCTGACGGGTGGTATGAGGTAGTGTACACGTGGTGCGTGCCGAGGAGCTGGGCTATGGCAGCAAACAGCGAGCATTCGAATTGTCTTCCCCGGTCCGTAGTGACGGTGGATGGACATCCGAAGCGGGATATCCAGATGTCGATAAAGTTCTTGGCGACTGTCTCGGCAGTGATGTCGGCCAGGGGAGTGGCTTCGGGCCACCTGGTGTAGCGGTCGACGCAAGTCAAGATGTACGTGAAGCCTCGGCATGATGGCAGGGGGCCCACGAGATCGAGGTGAACATGGTCGAATCGTGCCGAGGGGGCACGGAATGGTCTCAAAGGTGTGACAGTGTGTCGGCTCACCTTAGAGCGCTGACATTGAAGGCAGCTTCTGGCTCAACCTCGTACATCCACGTTCATTGTAGGCCACACATAGCGAGCTGTCACCAGTCGCTGCGTGGCTCGGATGCCCGGGTGGCTGATGTTGTGGAGGTGGTCGAAGACCTGCCGACGAAGTGCCAATGGGACGAAAGGTCGAGGATGTCCCATGGTCATGTCGCAGAGGATGGTACCAGTGCAGTGAGGGAGGGGAGTCCGCTTCAACACCAAAGACTTCAGCGTCTCAGGGTGGTTGTTCAATTCAGGGTCGTTTCGTTGCGCGGCAGCGATGCGTTCGAAGTCTACTCCTCCAGAGACTGCTGAAAGTGCTTCGACGCGGGAAAGAGCGTCCGCTGCTGAGTTGTCTTCTCCTTTGATGTGACGGAGATCTACCGTGAACTCTGAGATGTAGGTGAGTTGTCGGATTTCTCGAGAGCAGTAGGCTGTGTGATTTCCATGAAACGCGTAAGTCAAGGGCTTGTGGCCCGTTAGGACGTAGAACTCGTGACCTTCCAGGATGTACCTGAAGTGCCTTACGGCAAGGTAGATGGCAAGGAGTTCACGTCCGAACGTACTATATCGCGTTTTCGCAGGTTTCAGTTTCTGAGAGAAGAAACCTAGTGTCCTCCACTGGCCGTCGAGGAGCTGCTGTAGTACAGCACCTACAGTTGTACTGGACGCGTCGGTCATGAGACGGGTAGCAGCCTCAGTTCGTGGATGGACAAGCAGGGTTGCGTTGACCAATACTTCCTTCACAGCGGAAAAAGCTGATGCAACTTCATCGGTCCATTTAAGTGACGATGATGGCGCTTTCTTGGTCTTCAGCAGGTTCGTCATAGGCTGTAGAATTTCGGTACAGTGGGGAATAAATCTACGGTGGAAATTTACTAGCCCGAGAAATTCGCGAAGTTTTCGAAGCGAGGTAGGTTGAGGAAACTCGCGTATTGCTCAGACTTTTTCTTGGAGTGGTAAGATGCCCGACGATGTTATGCGGTGGCCTAGAAAGTCCAGCGCGTCGGCACCGAAAACGCACTTCTTCGCGTTGATGACGAGGCCATACTCCTGCAGCCGGTCGAACAAAAGTCGCAGATGTTGCTCGTGTTCTTCCGGAGAGGAGCTGGCCACGAGAATATTATCAACATAAGCGAAGATGAAGTGAAGGCCTATGGTGACTTCGTTTATAAGGCGTTGGAAAGTCTGCGCGGAGTTTCGGAGGCCAAAGGGCATCCGAACGTACTCAAAAAGTCCGAACGGAGTTCTGATGGCGGTTTTGGGCACATCCGCTGGCTCGACTGGAATCTGGTGGTAGTTCTTAATAAGGTCTACCTTGCTGTAGATGTTGGTGCCAGCTAGGCCAGGGGAGAAATCGTGAATGTGTGGCAAGGGGTACCGGTCAAGTACCGTGCACGCATTCAAGGCGCGATAATCTCCGCATGGCCTCCAGTCGTTTGGATCTTTCTTAGGGACCATGTGAAGAG
Organism: Ixodes persulcatus; assembly: GCA_013358835.2. Classification (NCBI taxonomy): domain Eukaryota; kingdom Metazoa; phylum Arthropoda; class Arachnida; order Ixodida; family Ixodidae; genus Ixodes; species Ixodes persulcatus. The sequence continues at coordinate 22,572 of JABSTQ010005896.1, read as the reverse complement.
GCGACGCCCAACTGCTGGAGGACGGGCGGATGATGCCAAGCTCCAGCATGTGCTCAAATTCTCTGCGCGCGATGTTAAGTCGCTCGCCGAAGAGTCGACGAGGTCTCGCAGAGACTGGAGGGCCGTTTGTGATGATGTGATGAGTCACGGCGTGTTTGGCTGGTACCTCCGTGTTGCAGGGTCGGGTTATGGCAGCTGCAGGGTATTCTGCGAGGATGGCTTCATATCTTGAAGACGCCGCCAAAGGGCGCATCGGAGAAGCTTCAACTGACGAAAGAATACCCTGAATGGTGAACGATGTCGAAGCATCCGTAAGGCTTCTGCCACGCATGTTGACGGCCAGGCCGAAGTTCACCAAGAAGTCCGCTCCCAGTATGGCCTCGCTAAGGTCTGCAACAATGAAGACCCAGCGGAAACGTCGTCGCAGTACAATGTCGATGGTGAGGGATCTCTGGCCATTGGTGGCGATGGCAGAGCTGTTGATTGCTCGGAGGGGTCTGGTGTGCTGCGCCTGCTGACGGTCAAGTCGTGACGCTGGCAGTACGCTAACCTCGGTCCCTGTGTCCACCAAAAAGCGTTGGCCAGAGATCTTATCCATGACGTAGAACAAGCGGCTCGGGTGTTGTCCGTAGTCACTTGCCGCTGTTAGTGACGGGTCGTGGGGTTTCCCGACCAGGAGCAGGGTTGATGGCAGCGCGTGGCACGTTCAGCATACCGCCTGTGGTACCAGCACAGCGATCTGTCGGCTGACCGTGAGGTGCGTCGCGAGGATGAACGGGTTTGAGACATAACTCGCCTCGTTCGTCGTGAAGGTGTCTCGTGCGACGGTCTCACAGCGGCAACAGCGCAGGATAGCTGTTCCATGCGCGCCTCGATGCGCGCCTCGCGTCTTGTAAGGGCTGTTTCCCAGGGAGGCGGTTCTTGCGGTGTGATTGTCGCGATGGACGGCGAAGCGTACTCAGCGGTGCGGTCCGCAAGCATCGCCAGACGGTCTAGCGGCATTTCGTCCGCAGCTGCCAGAACCATGCGTATTCCTTGTGGAAGTTTCTGGAGGAATAGCTCTCGCAGAATGGGGTCCTGGGAGCCGGAGGCTTGGGGACCGAGCAACTGCCGCATATGGTGAAGAAGTTGAGATGGGCGGCGGTCTCTAAGCTCCTGGGCTGTGAGCAGCTGCTGGATCCTCGTGCGCTCCGATGCTGTCGTCCGCTCGAGGAGGACGCCCTTCAGGTGGTCGTAGGCGTCGTCAGGGGGAGGCCGGGACAGAATGTCGTCCAGCTCCTCAGCGATGGCTGGAGGGAGGGAGGCGACGACATAGTAGAACCGAGACATCTGCGATGTTATGCGGTGGAGGTGGAACTGAGCCTCGACTTGCGTTATCCATACTCGCGGATTTTTCGGGCAAACGGGCGGAAGCCGGAGCTGGATGGCCGTGACGGCAGCGTCGGGGGAACGAAGAGGCGCGCCGTCACCGGTAGTGGCACCGTCTTGCGCCAGGTTCTGCATGCCGGCTGCGGTCGTGGTACGAGGCGGCGGGGGGGCCTTCGGATTCCGGGTCACCAGTTTGTGGAAAGACGTCCGAGCTCCACGGTGTTCTGGCTCGAACTGTTCGTTTTTATTCTCGCGCCTCAGGAAGCTCGCGCAGCGAGTTTAGAAAAAGAAGAAAAATTATTTCATTTCTCGGAGCTGGCTCCTACACTTGCGTTCGCTCGTATGCGCAATACTAAAACAGGCTATACTGTTTCTACGGTTTTTCGACGCCAACGAAATGCACCGCAGTGAGTAGACGTGCACGCTGGTGGGCGCTCCTTCGAGTGGGAAAGGCTGAGATTGGCAAAATGGCGAAGCGTAAAAATTAAAGAAAAGAAAGGTTCTGGGTAGTTTTGTAATTAAAACAACTACGGAATCCGTTATTTTGGATTTCGGGGCATTTGATCCGGAAAATTGGCGGCGAGCTTGGAAGTTTCTCTGATTGCCAAAAATCGTGACTTCGACATTACCATATGCTTTACCCACAATTAATGTAATTTTACGTAAATTTCGCAGACTGGCTAGAATGTTTAGACTATTTTTATTTTGTAACTTGTTAATTAAGAATGCTGCAGTTGGTACCAGTAATGATGATTTGCCAATTTTGGATTGCCATAGTTGTTCGCGTGCTTGAAATTAGGTCATAAGCAATAAACATATATGAGTTTTAAAAACTATTTATCACAATATATTAATTGCATTATTATTAATTCGAATTGCAGGTAATGTCGGCTTCAAAGAACGCTACAATCACAAAAAAAAAACACGTTATTTAACCATAATAGTCTTTACAGGAAGGTCTGATTTTGATTTCTTTTTAGCACAAGAAAAACTGACATTGTTGTCTAGATAGACACAAAAACGTGATGTAATATAGTACTATGCGTCACGCGTTGCCCTTAAAAACACACTTCTGTTGTCTGACTCGGATTTTGGTTTGGGGTTTTTGTAGTAAGAACCGCGTTTCTTAATCTATACGGTTTGTGAACATGTTTTTTACTAATTACCCAGTAGCGGTATATTGTAAAATTTGAATTGATTTTATTATTCTTGATGCTGGAAATAATGCTAAAGCAATTAATCATCTAAATGCTCAAAAACCCATTAAAGGGCTTCCAGGTCATTACTTCACATGACCTTTATTCGAGTAAAAATAGGCCCCAAGGACACACAAATACCAGCGCTGTTTTTTATCATGTGCAATATCCTGTTACCTCCAAGGTGCAGGGAAGACCATGTTTTTAAACGGGACACTGAACTCTCCACAATATTTAACTTCCTGGATCGGCACATGCATGTCTCTAAATAAAGTTTCCGCGAACAATTCCTTTAGTATAGGGTCAGTCCATGCCAAACGTCACAGGCGTGACGCTCGACCATGGCCGATTCTTTCGAAATCAATTCCAGAGGTTCCTTATGTGTTGAATTATCACTTGCCTAAGTATTTTCGTCTACAAAAAGTCTTTTCGCCGCGCTAGTGCTGTTTCGAAATTCCCGAAGAGGCGCGAAAATAGGCACAAGTAAACAAATTGCCAGATGTACAGATCTTTAGTTATCAAACCAACATTTATCTGTCCAATTCTGCTTGCATTGTTGCTTGATATGAGGCAGTTTTTAATAATATAGTGTTTTTTGTTCGTTTTAAATTGAAGACAAAATGCTGAAATTGTGCCGTTTACGAGATTTTTTTGTTTGAATTTGGGAGTCTGTATACCCGTGCTAGGAGTGTTTTCCGCATCTATTGTAGATACACGTTTTTGTATGAAATAGCTTCCTACCGTAAGAAAAAAAAAGGTTTTTGTTATATTAAAGCGTGAAATTGCGCAAAACGGCATTTTAGTTTAAATTAAACTGCACCTTTCGCAGTCAAGGTGGTTTCAAGTAAAAATATGTCAGTCCACTCAAGTGCATAGAGCGCAATATTAACTTGTGATTTATAAAATTTAAACGAAGTGATATTTTTTTAAGCGAGAAAGTAGTTTTTTGAAGTTGAGCTCCAGCGACACCGCGCGAAGAGGTTCCATGCGGCAGCTTCTCGGCACAGCACGGCGGAGATGGATCATATCTGAGCCGTGGCGCATGCCCTGGTGCTAGCTATCGCCTAGGGCCATCTATGTGATTGTAATTGAACTATTCGTCTTGTTTCGCTCACGCCCTCTATTTTAGGCTACAAGATGTACTTTTCTGCAAATAGAGCTTGTGTACTTCGTAACGTTGTAGTTACGTTCCCGTCCAGTTCGAAAACAGCTAAAACAGCAATCTGCAGACCAGGCACGTAGCCAGGATTTTGTTTCGGGGGGGGGGGGGGGGCGCCCATGACAAAATGCTGTAGGAGGGGGAGGGGGGAGGAGATCCCAGTAAAATGGAAGATTTCGGGGGGCTCGGGCCCAATGCCCCCCCCCCCCCCCCTGGCTACGTGCCTGCTGCAGACTCAGGTTAAAAAAAATTTACAGATGACACCGAGAGCTCCCAGCTTTATAACGTAACACTCACCAGGCACAAGCCACTGCCTGAAAAAGAAAAAGAAATAAAGAACGGTGTTTTCTTGCTCCCTACTTTGTGGCAACTTATTGCTGCGCAAACTAAGCTGCATGCCCCATTTAGAGCACCAGAACATGTGCCTGGTCTCAGATAAGGTCAGTGGCGTACCACCTTGTTCTTGTGGGGGGGGGGGCAAACCAGACACCCTTCCCCCCCCCCGCCCCCCCCCCCCCCCCCCCAGGGCCGGGGGGCGGTGCCCATGGTATCCCTTGGGTGTCGCCGGCCAGTGTTTGCCCTCCCCGGTGGCAACTGTTTTTGGGGGGGGGGGGGGGCAAAACACATATCTTGCCCCCCCCCCCTCTGGAAACTGGGGGGAGCCCAGCGCCCCCTTTGCGCCCCCGGTTGGTACGCCCATGGATAAGGTCCAATGCCGTCATGCTGTGTGGAGAAGCTGCCGCAGTGAACCACTCCGCGCAATGTCGCGGGAGCTCAAATTAAAAAAAAAAAAAAAAGTTTTCTCCCTTAAAAAAAATATAGCTTCGTTTAAATTTTAGAAATCGCAAGTTCATGTCACGCTCTATCGCTTGACTGGTCTGGCATATTTTTACTTAAACAACCTCACTGCGAACTTTGCAGTTTAATTTAAACCAAAATGCCGTTTTGCGCAACTTTACGCTTTAATATAACAAAAGCTTTTTTTTAACGGTAGGAAGTTATTTTATACAAAACCTATATGTACAATAGATGCTGAAAAGACTCTGATCACGGGTATACAGACTCCCAAATTGAAACGAAAAAGTCTCAAAAACGGCACAATTTTAGCATTTTGTCTTTAATTAAGAAAAACAAAAAAAAAAACAATATTATTTAAAATTGTCCTCATATGAAGCACTAATGCAAGTAGAATAGGACAGAAAATATTGTGCGTTTATAACTAAAGATCTGTACTTTTGGCAATTTTTTTTTACTTGTGCCTAGTTTCGCGCCTCTTCGGGAATTTCAAACAGCGCTAGCGCGTCGAAAACATTTTTGTAGACGAAAATATTTAGGCAAGTGACTATTCAACACATAAGGAACCCCTGTGATTTTTTGGAAAGAATCGGCGATGGTCGAGCGTCACGCCTGGGACGTTTGGCATGGAATGACCGTATAATAATTACGCTGTGAGGCATATCTTGATTTAGGAGAGAATCGAAATGAACACCTATAGCGAGAAATTAAATCCAAAATAGAAGTTAGTTTCGGTTTCGTCCACGAATGAAAACGTGCCTCCCGGCGTAAATATTACGCTAAACACCGTGTTCGTTTTCAGACTAAAGAGATGACCTACGTGCATAACACCCTAGCTTCCTCGTATAAGCGAGAATAATTTATGTCGCTCAGTGAATTGCCAGTAGTCTAGACAGGGCACAGCAACTGGTACACGAGCACGCATCTCCGACCCTCACTATAACCGCCATCTTGGAAAACGAGTGGCGCCACCTATCAACAGTTGGATTCGCGAATAGCTTAAAAGATATAATTTAGAAGAAAATTGCTATTAAAATCACACCTACCAAAAGTGGCGCTAAAGATCAAAAGTATAAGTATGATCATGACGATGAAAAGAGAGCAGATGGTTCCCAGGACTATGTAGACCGCCTCGATGGAGTAGCTACTGTCTTCGTCACTGCAATAAAATCAAAATTATGCACCTAATGAAGGAAATGTAAATATAGGGGTGTGAAATATTATATACTCCTTGTAGCTTTCAATCGCGTTGTGGCTATATCAATATTAAAGCGAACTTGTTCCTCTCGACCATCGTGCTCTGAATTTTTTCAATAGAAATACAAGCTCTGGTGCAACAAACGTATTTTGTGACGTAAGCGTTTACGCCGTGCGTGTAATAAAATTGTCACGCAAATGCAACAACATGCGTCATACACTGTTGCGAGGATTTGATAGTAAACATGCACCTATTTAATTAAAAGTTTCGCCTGCCTATGCTTGACTGTCCTGAGGTAAGAGGAACGGGAGTTGTAAAGATTTATGGAGTGGTCGAGGTGGTTATGATGATAAATTCGCTTTATGTAAGGCGTTATCAAATGAAAACAGCTCGAGTGCCATTATTAAGATGAATAAAATTGTACATCAGCTGGTGCGCTAAAATTAAACAGAGAATTATAGAGGGTATGTAAGAAAGGCTGTCCAAACCGCTTCTCCTTAAAGTGGTTTCGCACAAAACGTTATACGCGATTGTTTTTGCTAAATGGTGAATCTAGGAACATTACTAAAGTTACGGCATAACTCAGTTCTTAATTGCTTTTCAGAAAATACAATTTAATTAGTAAAGTGAAAGTTATAGTTCAAATAAAACGTTTCCTAAGAATTATCGAAAATCAACCAATAGCGAGCCTTTCATATTTAAAGTGCGCGCACGGCGTATTACGGTACTTAAAAAGCCCACTAAATTTGGGCGCGTTTCGAAGCTTCGGGTTTATATCAAAAAGCAACTCCATGCTCTCGGCCCCGCTCTTCGGGGCCAATTGCTGCGCCCAACGACCGCCTCGCCACCGTCGTAGGAGAGAAAAAAGTGCGGCTCTAGCCAGGAAGAAAGGGAAAATCAAACAGAATTCGATCCAATCCAATCCGGCGAAAGGAAGCGGTGCGCTGTCCGAATGGCATGTCAAGAATTAAGGGGGCGAGGCAACAATTGTGGTACTTTGCGCAAATACCGCTAAGAACGAATCTCTCACGTTCATTACCCATAAAAGACGCGTTCATTTTGCACCACACGCAATCAAAGTAAAAAAAAAATCGCCGTTTACTTTCTCAATTCGCAGCAACAACAAGCGGCCTCGTGATTTGGAGCCGATTATATGCCGCCAATGTTGGTCATAGCCACGCGTTGGGGTTCTCGAAGCACCGGACGCGCGCTCAGTTCGAGACATTGTTATAGTTCGGCTTTTGTCGTCATTGCATCGATTGGGCAAGGGCCACTACCCGAATGCATGCTTCTCGAGCTTTGGATTATCACGAGCCCAAATTGAGTGCTCACGCAATGCTTGGGTCCAATCTATGAGCCGCATTCAAATACCGTCACTGGGGGATACTGCGATTCCCACCCTACGTCTTCAAGTTATGTGAAGGGAGATTGAATAGAAAACGCTCACTTTTCTTCTTGAAATTACACCGCAACAAGGGAGTTTCCTGGTCAGTGGCTTGGAGCTTGTATGCTTGGGTCCCACTAATGTTAGTAAGGTCGTGTAAAGTGAAAAACATTTCAATTGAATATCGTTGCTCCGCCCCTTTAAGTTTGACTTTTTTCGGTTGAAATCCGTTATGCGAAGAATATGTGCGAGTACATAATAATCACATGGCGAACCGTTATATAAATCGCTACTCTTTCCACTGCCATGGCTCGAATACGACTCCGAAGATGCGCGTCTCCGCACCGAGGACCCAGCAACCCCTACGCAACAAACAAGCTTCCCCTAGCTTTGCTTCTGCCCACTATTGTTCATCAATCAGAGCTTAGCATTGGAAAGCCGAGCCTTTTGTTTTACCCACTATACCTTTCCAATCAGAGTGTAATGAGATTAAAAATGAGATGCTGCAGTTCCACAATCAATATAGTTTTCCTGATCTTGTCTTCGCTCAACGCCTGGTGCACTTCGTCTTCCTTTTCCATTACCCTCGCTGCACTATCCCCCTCTGGAACGAAGTTGCGTCTCGCAACTTAATTTAGTCGATTAATAAACGTTTAATCGCGGTACCGCGCGGATCGGGCCCCAAGGTGTCCCGTGGTCGAAGGTCGTATTGTGGATCCCCTGGGTTCCTCATCGAGCATTTTCTTTTCGATATTACCGACCCGCGGTAGATTCTCCACTGCGTCGACCGGCATTTGCTATCTTCACAGCATCAAGCGGGGGGTCACGTGACACTCCAGTGACGCCACCTTTCTACGCCACAGATCTCTGTCGGTGCGGGACATGTGACCTTCCCTTTTTTCAAATTTTGTTGATTTGCGTTCTTTAGGTTCGTCGATCGTGGAGCTGATCGCTCCGCGAGCGTATAGGCTCAGCCGCCGCGAAGCGGCGATTATGGGTGGGCAAAGTGGTTGAACATTTTCTTAATGAGCAGCCGCAGACTGCCGCTGTGAAGCGACGTGAACGCAGCGGAAAGGAGAGGGGGGGGGGGGGTAACAGGCACCCCAGTGATAGCCGACAAAACGCGAAGAATATAAATGTCACGCGACCCCCCCCAACAGAAATGCGTGACGCAGTTAAAAGACGTGAATGGAGCATCACGTGACCCCCGGTTGGCGCTGTGCAAATAGCGCCTCCCATGTCACCGGCGGTGGACCCTCCACTGCCTCGAGCGGCGGTGTATGCTGCAGTGTGTCGAACGTTTGCGGATCTTCGACTGCGTCAAGCGGCGGAAGAGTGTTAAGGCCGGTTCAGACACTTGCGTTTGAGTGCAATTGACTGCGTTGCGTCGAGTGCAGAAAGCCAGTCACCGGCACATCTGTGCTTCGTATGAAGCATGAAATCCAATTCAAGGAATCCTCTTGGCACGCGATACAGGCAGCAGGGATGTCCTGGTTTCTCGCTGCCGCAACGCAGTCAAACGCAGTCAAACGCAACTGTCTGAACCAGGCTTGTGAGTGCCTCGACGTTCGCATCTTGGTCTTTTATGTTCATTACAGCAATATTTTCGTTTTCCGTGCCAATTATATCTGTGCACTCCTTGAGTGTTGGGGAAGGAGCGGCCATGCCATCAATTTGCGACGTGGGACAGTGTCCTAACAGGCAACACTGTCGGCTCTCTCATATCGGCTATTCGTTTTAAACGGTTGTGGTGCAAAACCCGTCGCTTTGTCTTTTGTTTCCTCTTGGATGCGATACACGTGGTTAGTGATTTGCTGGCGGACATCAGATGGATCCAACCACGGTAAATAAAGCTTCGAGCAATGTCCTGGAGGCACTGCAGGGTAATGTAAGAGGACTGTTTCACCGGGTTTGTAGTCTTGTTCATTGGTAGTGATGTCGTTGTGGCGCTTCTGTGGAAACTCACTTTTTCGTCATTCGCGATTGCATGGACGTAAATTCTTTGTAAGTTTGTCAGAAGGCATGACACGTGCCGATATACGGAAATAGACGTCGACGGGTTAGTGTGGTTGTACACGTCTAACAGCATGTCGGCAGGGATCATCATGTTTCTGCCGAAGAGCAAGTATTGCGGACTGTAGCCAATCGATTCATGCACACTCGAGCGATAATTAAGACATCATGATCAGACCTAGCTTGATATCCCAGTTAGACTGAACCTCCTTAACCTACACACTCGAGCAGTTCAACAGCGTGCGATTGATGCGCTACACCAGCCCGTGCGACTGTGGGCGGTAAAGGCAGGATTTTGCCTTTTGGGTGCTTAAAATTGAGCACATTTCCCATAATAACTGGCTCTCGAAAGTTCTTTTTTGGTAAGAGTGTAGTGCCGATGATATTCCGTAGCGACTAAAACAGTTACAAACGAGGCAGTTGGCGACCTCCTTACACTCTTCGGTCTTCAGGGGAGAACGCTTGAACCCATCGAGGGAACTAGTCGCTCACGACCACGATGTAACTGTGTCCTCTAAGTGTCGTCGGGAACATACCTGTGATGTCCCTAGCCACGTGCTCAAAAGGGACGATGGCTGCCCTCTGAACCAGTGGTGTTCGTGGACTCCGGTTCGGTGCCTTACGAACAGAGCACTTAACGGATATCGACTCCCAGTCGGCTACACTTTAAGCCATTTGTATCAAAAAAAAAAAAAAAACATTCTGCGGCCTTTTTCAGTGTTTTTGCCGACCCAAGATGTTCGACTTCAGGTGCATCATTAACGGAGTCTAAGGCCAGAGGTATCCAAGGCTTGGTTGTCACGGGGACGGGGGTGGACGCTGGTGTTCTTGCTTACCTGCGACAGCCGTCGGCAAGCTTTATAGCTTGTGCCGGTTGCGGAAGTGCGCGGAAGAGGCGTCGATGATGGACGAGAGCTGTGTGTCACGTCGGTGCTCGGCTCGGAGGTTCGTCATGGTGAATGAAGACTTTGAAATTGTCATGAGCACGACGGTTAGCCTTCATTCGTCGTAGAAGGTCGTCATGGCAACGAGTCTTCATTGCAATGTTGCTTTCCCGGTAATTGTGAAACGACGGAGTCATATTTGACGAGTTCGTCAGCCGAGCGAGCGTCTCTGCCTTCTGGTTCTTCAGTTCTTTAAAGTTGTGTAGTCACTGCAGCGCTCTGTGGTCCGTACTGGAAGTGAATCGCCGTTCGAGCAGATAGCGTCTGAAGTAGCGGACAAAATAAACGAGGGCCAACATTTCTTTTCTGCTCAAGCTGTACCGGCGTTCAGGCCTCGTGAGGGTAGAACTGCCGTAGGCTATACCCCGTTCCGTACTATCCTGTAAGTGAGAGGGTACGGCCTTATACCATTTTCCCCTGCGTCTATGTGCAGAATAACAGGTAGGACAGAGTTAGGATATGCCAGAACTGGAGAGTTTGTGAGGCGTTCTTCACGCTCTTCGAAGGCGCCTTGGCATTGAGGAGCCCAAATGACTTTGCCTTGTCTCTGGGCAACTTGTGAAGCGGAACCGCAATTACGGCGTATTGAGCAACCAGTTTCCGGTAGTGAAGGTAAGCCCTAGAAACGAGCGAAGATCCTCGACGCCTAAAGTCTGCGGCCACTTTAAAACCTTTTGTGCGTTGGTAACATGGATTCCGACTAACGTAGCCGAAGTTCCGTGGCCTAAGTACAAGACGCTGTTTCTGAAAAAGCGACACTTCGAAAGTTTTAACTTGAGACCTGTCTGTCTCAAAGCATGTAGGACTTCTCGGAGGTGTGCAATATGTTAGGCTTCCGTCTTGCTAAGCATGATAAGATAATCGAGATAGCACAAGCAGAAGGTTAACTTCACTCTGATTATCTGCATCATGCGTTGCAACATCGCAGGAGCGTTGCACAACCAAAATGCGAGGACATTGAACTGGAAGAGTCCTTGTAGTGTGGCAAACCCCGTCCTGTCCGTCCGTCCGTCCGTCTTCTTTGTCTGACTCTTTCGTATATTTTTGAATCTCGTGAAATTGTCGACATCTCCACCTGCTAATATCCAGATGCGAGATCGATTGTGCTGAAATATCGAGCACCCTTCAGAGCTTCGATAGTGTCGTCGATTCTTGGCAGTGAATATGCGTTCTAGTGTGTGACGTTGTTCACTCTACGGTAATCGATGCAGGAGCCTAAGTTCCCGTCCTTTTGCTTCACCAGAACGAACGGCGCAGCCTAGGGGCTGTTTGAAGGGAGAAGGATTTTGCGTGTTTAGCACTTCTTTTGTTTTGGCCGTCCGAACGTCGCGCCGGTTTAGAGGTAGGCGGCGCAAAGTTTCTTTGACTGGGTTGGCTGCACCAATGCCGATTGAATGCGCCAAAACCGATGTTCTTCCATGGGCACTGAAAAATACCACCATCTTAGTCAAAAAATAGTAGTGGCGACCAGTATTTCTTTATCACCCTGCATGTGTAGTGATGCGGCTAGCCCATTTTGCAGCAAGGTCAGTAATAATTGCTTTCTTTCCATCGCATAACAGGCGCTTTCTCGCGCCGTTGGCGCATGGCTATTTTCAACTGGGGCAGTGGAGACTCGCCTTCATGGTAGGCAAAGCCGTGTAGGGTTACGAGCGTTGTACAGAGCGCGACACTGTTAACGCGAACAAGCGATCGCCGGTTTTTCCAGTTTTTCTCTTTGAAACCAAGGGATGTCATCAAAGTTATTATTGCTACGGAAAGAGCTCATTTAGTTCTATATTGTAAGCGATAAAATTTAGTGATTTCTATTACTATTTAGAAGTGAAATGCGAAATTGCGCCGATGCCGTGTTCGCGCTAACAGTGTCGCGATGTGTACCTTTAAATAAGGTTACCTGTTCTTTAGAATGGCTAAGGACGCAAACCGGAAGCGTTTCCGACACTCTAGAGACGTTCCGGGTGATTTCAGCGCTTTTCTTTACGATGAGATCAGCGCGACGTTCAAGAAGCCCAATACCACTCTGCGGCATTCGCCATTTGATGAAATGTTCGCGATTACGATGGTAGCGGTCCTCGGTGGCTGGACAGACGTAAAACAAAGCCCAACGCGTTGGGTTTGGGCACAAGGGCTCTCTGGTTTTTGTTCGAGTTTTCTGTCACTGAGGTCAACTCTGAATCGGTGCTTAATTAAAAAGTCTAGTGTCACGACGAACGCATGCAGGATACCGAGAATAACAACGAAAGGATGGCTCACCAAGAGATCTGCGATTTCAATGTTTATCGTGTATGTTTTCCAAACTTCGGTTAATTCGTCGTTGAGACCAGTGACTCCATCACGGTGGGTGAACTCAAGTGGCGGGTTTATAGCGAATGTTGGAGCCATTTGTCGCCTCGTGGAATGGTTACTAATACACCGGAGTCGACACAGTCATGAAATATTCGATCGCTTTCCCACCCACTGTCACTTGGGACTGCGGAAGAATTCATGAAGAAAGGGCTCAGCTATTATTGTTTCGCGTCCACGGTGGGGTCTGGCTGCGTGCGCCATTTAGTTTTTCTCACTTCCACGATTTAAAAATGTATGGATGTCACGTGGCGCGGGCTGGAAATTGGTTTTACACGATCTCGCGGGGTTGCCAGCGCTGCCGCACTGGAAACATCGTGGATGAAGTCTAGGAGTGTTTCTGCGAAGAAATTGTTCGTTGTGGTCCCGGGAGTAACTCTGTTATTCAATGAAGCTGTTCATTGTAGCTTGGAGGTCAGCAACGCTGCTAGTCGATATGCCGCAATGAGACCATGGGCGGGTTGTGCGCTGACGTCAATGTAGTGACCATGGCGGCTCTCAGTGCTGGGGCCCTAAGCTGGACACTTGGCGAAAACGTCGGCGAGAAATCTGGCGGCCGCGATTGGCCAACGCCACACTTGACCTTGGCGCCGGCCAATCATAGCCGCCAGATTTCTCGGCGACTTTTTCGCCAAGTGTCCAGATTAGGGCCCCTGGTGTCCCTAGAATCGCCGGCAGCTGACACGTTCGCCAGCCAGCAGAGTGAATGGTGCTGCGTAACCACTCGGAATAGACATCCGTACAGGTACGAATGGCCCAGACGACGGAGATGCATTCTTTTTCCGCCGTTAAGTAATTACCCTCGGCCTTGGACAGTGTCTGGCTTGCACAGGCGATTACCAGCTACAATATCTCCTGTATTTGTACAAGCACTGCGCCAAGCCTCGTGTTACCGTTCCTGTGAATTTATCTTTGTGCATGATGGTCGAAATGGCCAAGAATGGGAGGTGTGTGAAGTTTTTGTTTAAGCTCGTCGAGCACCTGCTGGTGCTCTTCTGCCCACTCAAACTTTATGGCGTCTTGTATAAGGTATGTCAGTGGCGCCGAAAGATTCGGAACATCTCGAACGAAGCGCCTGTAGTGGGAACAGTGGCCTAGGCACCTTCTTATGGCTTTCTTGTCTGACAGCGGGGAAAATGCGGCTACGGCGCGCGTCTTCTCGGGGTCAGGTCGAACGCCAAGGCTTCTAACGACGTGGCTTAAAAATTTGAGCTCACCATACGCGAACCGACATTTCCTTGGCTTGAGGATTAATCCAGCGCCCTTGATGGCTTAAAGTACGGCCCGGAGTCGTCGAAGTGCTCGACGAAGATGCTGGCGAACACCACTACGTCGTCGAGGTACGCAAGACCGCTATGCCATGTTAAGCCTGTAATCACGGTGTTCATAACACACTGGAGGGTCGCCGGAGCTGTGCAAAGTCAAGAGGGCGTCACTTTATATACGTACAGTCCGTCCTGCGCGACGAAGGCAGTTTTCTCCCGGTCCCGTTCTTCAACTTTGAACTGCCAGTAGTTACTTTTGAAGTTCATCGTGGAAAAGTATCGGGAGTGGCGCAAACGGGCTAAAGTATCGTTGATGCGTGGAAGCGGGTAGAAATCTTTCTTTTTTCAGCCTTGAGTCGACGATTGTCCACACAGTATCTAAGGGTTTCGTCCGTCCTCTTTACCAGCACGATTGTTGAAGCCCATGGACTGCTTGATGGCTGATGTACCGTATTTTCCGAACTATAGTCCGCGGACTATACATTTTTAAAAGTTGAAATTTTACCCTGTGCGGACTATCTGAAGGTGCGGACTATTCAAAGATTTTTATGTTCTGGATCGTTCTCGGTGACAAGACGCGAAAGATTTTATGAGTAACAGAGTATATTAATAGTGATTTATGTATGATACAAGCTTCTTTGTGAGCTAATACAGCAGGCATTTGTCGAGGTGGGCTGTGTATGATAATTTGTACGTTCGGATTTGACACTAAGTGCGGACTATGCACCGCGTGCGGACTATGTACCGGATGCGGACTATCTAAGCAGAAACTTTTATTTTTGACCACAAATTCGCCCCTGCGGACTGACTATACACCGGGTGCGGACTATAGTCCGGAAAATACGGTAATCGTCAAGCCTTTCCTCAATAAGCTTTTGGATGAATTCCCTCTCTTTCAAAGAGACACGGTACAGTGACTGTTGGACTGCGTGCACGTCGCCTTCAGTAACACTGCGATGTTTCGCCACTGGTGTTTGGCGAACTTTTGCCGACATGGCAAAGCAGTCACAGTATTCAGCGAGATCAACCAGTTGACGGCGCTTTGAAGCTGGGAGCTCGGTGTTGATGTCGAGCTCCGCAGGCGACGTGATCTTGTGCCGTGACAAGGAGATTTCCTCAAAGATTACGGTGACCACGGTTTGATCTTCAAGCTCCTCGACGTGGCCCACGGTGGTACCTCCGTTAGGTGCTGCGGCTCTTCCTGATAGTTCGTCACGAAAAGAGTTGTATGTCATTCTTGGAGATCCGTTACGCCTCGTGTGCCGCCAATTCCTATTTCACGGAGCGGTTGGACGCTGCCTTCCAGAAGAGATTCACCGCACGTTGCAGCATCGGTTATGATGGGTACGAAAACACTCAATCGCGGCGGCAGGTTCAAATGGTCGGCCATAACTTGGATCGCGGCTGACTTCCTATTCGGCTCCACCGGCGGCAGAACAGGCCTTCGCAGCGTCAACTGGCTTGCCCCCAGGTCGATGACTGCGCCATACTCGCAGGGAAAGTTGACTGCGAGGATAACGTCCCCTGCACAATCTTGCAGGAAGGCGGACTTCACAGGGCACGTCTCACCGTGGATCACGACGCGAGCAGTGCGTCTCGCGACTGGTGTAATGAGGTGTTCTCCGGCGGTTCGTATTTGAAGTCCATCCCACGGCGTCGTCCCTTCGCGAAGGCGGCGAGAAAGGTTCCCACTCAAAACGGAATAGTCGGCTCCGGTGTCCACGAGTGTCGACGCGTGGTGGCCGTCGATAACACCATTGAGGTTGCTTGACACCGCACCAAAATCGTCGTTTTCAAGCGTGCTCGCGTTAAGCGGGAGCTCTGTGAAGTTCTTGGATGCACTTTTCTTCATTCATTTTCGTCAACTCCACCCCTAGGGGTTGCCGCGCTTAGTTTTTCCGGTGAGTAGCGTGAGGCGACAGGCACTCTATGCAAAGGTGGAGCTCGGGCCTTTTAGAGGAGTCGCCAGTGTTGGCGGTAACGCGTTAATAGTAACTGCGTTACCGGTAACGTGTTACTGTTTTTCGTAACGTAGTAAAGTACCGATACCTTTTCAAAAAACCCAAGCAGCACGGATTTTGGCCAAGCAATGGCCAATGTCTGGCGATGGTCTTTTGGCTAGTGGCCAGAGAGTGGCCATTCATTGGCCAATCCTTGGCCGATGGCTAATGGCCAGTGGCCATTGGCCAATGGCCAGATAAAGACCAGTCATCGGCCAGTCTCTGGCCACTGTCTGGCCACTTGGTCACGGACCATTGCCAGCCATTGGCCGATTACTGGCCAAGTCTGTGCTGCTTGGGAAGTCACGCGTAACTTGCTTACGTTACTTACTTTGAGATACAGGTAACTTAGTTACGTTACTCATTACATATTCCTCCCAAAACGTAAAACAAATACACTTCATTTTTTTTTCGTGTTTTTAGGTGCCAGTTTGGCTATATTATTTAGGATTTTTGAGTCTGCGTGTTTTCTGGTGAGTATTTCGGTAGAACCGTAAAAAGAAGTAATTGTGTTCACATTCTCGATAAACAAACTTTTTTGTTTTTATATCTGGCTCTTTTGCATGCCTGTAACGTCAAACAGTAAAACGTGTTAATTTATAATCTAAGAAGTAACGCAAAATTAACGTGCGTTACTTATTATCGGTAACGTTAATGCGTTTCTTTTATTTTGGCGTAACGTAGGATGGTAACGCATTCCTTTATATGCAACTAACGTGTAACGTATTTCGTTACTATTCTTTCGGTAACGCCTACGACAATGACACCGTTCCACTGTTCAGCCCACCGGCAGTTTTGCAGCCCAACAAGTGCGTGCTTGTTGCCTTGGTATGCGAGCAGACTAGGTGCCGTACGCACGAAACTCTAAAGATGACAACTGTTGGACCTTATTGAAAAGTTTCCGACCGCAAGTATAGACATCGGACAAACAAGGACAAACAACGTTGCATTTAAGTCAAGGCTATAGGTGCCCGTGCTTCCACGCCCCTAGAGTACCTATAAAAGCTTTGCGTGCGAACTCTGCAGCTCTTCTCAAACAACAACAAAAAAAATAGTATTCGAGGAGCGCAAGCACGAATTCTTTCTTGCCAATAAAATGTGCGTTGCTTGTTACTCTAGTGCGACGAGTGATTTAGTAAGCACTAGTCCCTACAAGCTCACCAACTTTCTTATACGTAAGAAAAAATAAAAGAAAATATTAAACTATGTAAGAGAAATTTTTTTTCGTAAATGCTTTAATTATAAGCTGATAAAACTGCTGACTGGGCGAGTTGGTAGTTCATGTCGAATAACGTAACAGCGCACAACAAGAGAAACACTCGCAAACTCAGACACACCAAAAAATGCACACTCACTCAGCGCTGACTCACAACTCTTGGATTTGTATTTTCTTCTTCTTCTATGCAACTAGAGAAAGAGGAGGTGGGTCTAGTTGCATAGAAGAAGAAGAAAATACAAATCCAAGAGTTGTGAGTCAGCGCTGAGTGAGTGTGCATTTTTTGGTGTGTCTGAGTTTGCGAGTGTTTCTCTTGTTGTGCGCTGTTACGTTATTCGGCTTTAACTATGTAGATTAATTCGATCTAATCGCGGAACCCGGCGCTCGTCCGGGAAGGCCGCCATGTTTGAAGGGTCTGTAACGTTCTCTTAGTGGTGTACTCGTTTCTCGAAAAAAAAAGTAATCCATTACATTAGAGTTGATTAAAACCTATGCAAATATGTGTCTTGATTACTGAAGAAGAAACCTAATTGGCCGTTACTTGAAAAATAAACCGTTAATCTCCGATTAATTAGATTTCCGGAACAACTTATCTTTCTGCCAGTTTAAAAACGGGTCTTTTGTACGGCATAACATTGAATCAAAACCTCCGAATTATATATTACTTGAGGAGGATTAGGAAAAACTTTATTTGAATGCCAGCAGTCGGTGGTACGTTGCCCGGCGCAGGGGGTGGTGACCACAACGCGACGCGGCCCCCACGTCTATCTCGCGCCTTCTACTCCCCGGCCCCGAGCATTTCCCTTATCTAACCGGGATCGGGAGGGAGAGCCGCCCGGTTTTCCGGGCGTTCCCTTACCCCCCCTACTATCGTCTGCCCGTTGCCTCTCCAGGGCGGCCGAGATCTGCTGGACGGCCCTACGTTGAGTCTCTAACCCCCGAATTCATAGATGTGACTTCAACTGAAGCCGAACTTCGACTTGCGCATGTCCGCCTCAACACCAAGTTCGACTTGAAAACGCCCAAGCTGGCTTTTACGTTTCATAGACGCTCCCGCGAACTTCCTTCGTCAAGTCCCGTTCAAGTCGCGAGCGCTCGCGCTGCTTCCCGCCTGGGAGCGAGATTAGGTTGCAATTTTTCTCTTAAAAAGGGTTTCACACGTCAAAAAGAAGTTGTTTCATAAAATTTTCTTTATAGCATGTCTTTACGAAACGCAAATCGTGAAAGATGCTGTTTCACAGGTTTCGAAACTAACGTTGTACGCGTTTTCTAGACAAATGCGCTTTTCCGTCTAGCAACGTTGGCTCATTTGAGTGATGACCACGATGGCTCCTGGCCTGTTTCTTTTCGTTTCGCTCGTTGGCGTCCCTCGCTTGTGGACATAATTGGCGTCATGTGAGTTTCGACGTCTCCTTCATTATGAAAACTCGGGAGAAGCTTGAACTAGAATTCACTGAAGACGAGAAACAAACGCTTATCTGGGTTCAACAAACATGAAAAGGTATTCCAGTGAGTGCCCGACTCCGGTGCCGCGTCCACACGCCTCAACGAGAAAGTTTAAAATCCTCATAGGATCTTCCTACGGGACTTTAATAACGAAAAAGCGCTTGGAACTCCCGATGCGGAAGGAAAAGGACTACGAATTGAAGCGGTGCTCAAAGCAGGTAAGTGTTCTACAACATGCCCTTACTGCAAACTATGCGGCGTAGTACTCTCGGATATCTAAACTGTAAACTATGCGGCCTGGCCTAAGCGCTCTTTCGGCTGTTTTAAACGTTATTTTGTGTTGCTTACATGTTTCTACAAAGGTTTGTTTTAATGGGCGCCACTACATAAAGCGTTGGGCGCGGTGCCTGTGCTTTCGGTGATCGACACCAGGAAGTAGCTACCGGGCATCATAGTTTTCGCAGCTATGTTTACCTCGTCGGGCTTTCGCGGGCAAAAACTCGGGCCCAGAACATGTTGTGCATAAGGCAGTGGAACTGTCACTCGTGTTTGGTGCGCAGAGGCAGGGTTGTAACCTTCTGTAATCAAGAAAGCTCTCTTTAAAATTTTAATTTTTCTAATTTCTATTTGATCATTTCGGCTGTAAATAGTTTCGACGCTGCCACTCTCTCATTTGTGACAGTCATGAATTGAAGTCAAACCATTTTATATGGTTTGCAGAAGTCTCCTCCCTAAAGATGAAATCCAGGAGCAGGAGTAGCACCTTAGGAAATATTAGCTTTGTGGTTACATCTTGTATATTTCATTTAAGAGCCTTACATAAACGTTTCTTTCTTTTTTTAGGAAGGGAACTGCTTTTTCAGCCAGTGAATGCGGTCTGGGCTGGACATAATTTCCAGGCAAGTAAATGAGCATGGTCATGTTGTGCCCCCTGTCCACAGTGATGTGCCCCCTGTCCACAGCGAGAGTGTGCTGCTGCAGCCAATGGTGCACTGGTAGGAAGGGGAACCCTCTGTTGAGCAGGAGGAAGACGAAGTAACGAGGACATGAATAAAGCGCTCAAGCTGTTGAATGCAGCTGCCTGCTGTTGTGTCGTAAAAGGGCACTTGAGGGCTTAGGCGACTTCCTGTTAAATGTATATCGAGCATTACAGGTCGGTACCCATTGTCTTCTCATAAATGAGTTACTATGAAGCCTGGGAGCACCACATCAATGTCAGCAATGCTGCAAACGAGTGGACTAACAGCAGAAAGCATCTCTTCCCGCTGACGTGACCGCAGAAATTTGCTTTTATGGCCTACCGTCGTCTGGATGTGGAAGGCCGCTCATCGCTCTTCCGCCTGTGTGACCATGTTTCAGAGCTGCAGTTGCTTCACTGATTGAAAAGTTGTGACTGCCCAACTCTGCATGCGACACACTGTTCCAGAGATTGGTATGACATGTTTCAGTACGGCCAGACATTCTACCTGTTCATAAAAACATATGCCAGACTGTTTCAAGACAACTGTGACAGCCTGATCGTTTGTCGAGTTCACCGACAACCATCAGTTCGTCGCTGTACTCTTTAGTGCCGTGTTTATTTGGCTGCTTGAACATCTTTGGCTACGGCAGTAAATGCTCGCACCACTGTAATTGTTTAATAGGAAGTCATTTATGACCCGAGCCGTTTTTGTTACGACCATGGCCCTCCTCTCGTGTCCTCGTCACATTGCTTTTTCTTCTGTGCCACACATCCATGAAGCTTGTGACACACTAGTTTGCATTCACAAGCTTACGACTCGCATGACGTCTAAGCTTGGAAATATATAAGCACCCTGAGAAGGCTGTTTAGTGACGATGAAAATTTGCATAAACTAGAAAACCTGATGACTGAATTAAGGTGGTTAGTTGGGCGAGTTGGTAATGATAGAACATGGTTAAATTTGTGCAGAAATAGAAAGGAACAGAAGAGAGAGAAGAGACAAGCGCAAACTCACAATTCGATGTATTGAAGGAAGGAAAAAGAACAGCCTGCAGTAACAGCTCAAGCCGAGGCCGGTGTGGCCTCGTCTCCAGCTGTTACTGCCGGCTGTTCTTTTTTCTTCCTTCAATACATCGAATTGTGAGTTTGTGCTTGTCTCTTCTCTCTTCTCTGTTCCTTTCTATTTGTGCACAATTTTAAACTGATGACTGAAATGCACTCAATGTGGACCACCGGGAGATAATTTGTTCACCAGCACAGTTGTTTCCTAGATATAAGCACAAGCTTGCACTCCTTCCATTTTCCTCAACTGCCAAATGTATATGCAGCATTTGGTGTAGGCTATACAAGGTTGGTCAGAATGATTTTTTTATAATTTGGCATCTCAGCTATCTGTAAGCAAAACTTGCTTTCAGGGCCTCTAGATGTGCAGCGCCACCTCCAGAAAATTATTTTGTGTTTGCTCGTCAGAGCCGCATGTTGGGATATGTATCTAAATAAGCAGCTCTGGTCTGTATGTGTGTTTTTCAACAGCTTGAGCCATTCCCTTTTTGCAGGTTTTATGTCGGCAGTGTTTTATGATGACAAGACAAACAAGGAGGCTAATGCACAGGTTGCAGCCATTAAAATTCTTTTATTTCGGAAGTGGGACAGCAATATTGAGGCTCATGCATTTCTGAGGGTGCAGCGAGTAATGAAACGGAAACAGAGGAAGCAATACGTTCCACCATATTTTTAGCACAGGGTTCACATTAGTTCTAAACACAATCAAGAAAAGAAAACGGGTATTTTCACTGGGGAAAGAAACACACAGGACACAGCATTCACAAGACATGCCACTTAAAAATGCAAGAATCAAAGAAAAAATAACTTGTAAAATAATGAAAAGAAGCATGATCCCATAATGAATTAGATCACGAAAATGCAAACAAGACAAGGATGGAGGGAGGTGCACACATGAAATGGATGGTCGCTTTGCATACCTTCCTTCATCTTTATCTTATTTCCACTGTTTTAGGTTTAGGTCATTATGCCCTAGCCCAAGCAAAGCATAAATCACATCATATTTGTTTTCAATTTCGCCATAAACATCAGTTAGACAAAGCATTTCAGTTAGGGATTATATGAATGATTTCGATTAATGAACTGTGGCTCACTATGTGCTCAAAAGTTTGAAAATGTGCACACCGTGCAACATTTGTATTATCCCCATTTCATTGGTGCCACGAGGAAGGGGGTCCTATACAGTACCACTCTGGCTTTAGTTTGCTTGTTTTTCTACCCCTTTCAGGTGGCAGTTGCACTGATCTTCTCAACATTGCCCCCTGGCTGGCATGACTGGCAGAGCAGCAAGGATGGCTCGTTCTTCCTAGGTTACGTGATGCTGTTCACGGAGTGATCATTTCAAATACCCGACAAGTATGGTGCCTGGAGTGAGTCTTCGACTGGTGTGTTTAGCGTCCTTTGCTGCCCATACATCCAAAGTGGTCCCGACGAGGCTACAAATGACGTCACAGAAGCCGAAGTGTCACGCTGTTGCATGTTGCGATCCTGGTGGTTGGCCATTGAAACGTTAAAGAGCAGCTGCGAGTACCACGAGGCGAACGCGAGTGTCGCTGTCGTCACGGCATCCCAACCACCGGCTGCTGGAGCTTCAGTGGACTGTCGAACTGGAGAGCGACCTGCAGTAGAACAGGCGTCTGCCACATCAACCACCGCTGCTGGGACACCGCCAGGATTGCGACCGGCGACAGCATGACACTTGTATGACGCACCGGGCAGAAATTGAGGGACCACTCCTTTGGACGCGGTAGACATAGACACACCAGTCGGAGATGCATTCCAGGCACCATACCTATACAGTACCACTCTGGCTTCAGTCTGCTTGTTTTTCTACCCCTTTAAGCTGGCAGTTGCACTGATCTTCTCAACATTTTCCCCTGGCTGGTATGACTGGCAGAGCAGCAAGGATGGCTCGTTTTCCCTAGGTTACGTGATGCTGCGCACGTAGTGATGATTTCGACTACCCAACGAGGCATGGGGATCGTCTTTTTCTTTAAGCAGTGTTGCGAGTCTTTATCTGGGCGGTGTTGTACCTGAATGAGTTAATAAATGTTACGAGTCAGAGAGACAATATATGATGTTTTCAAGAATTTGACAAATTATCATCCCAACATCTTCATTATGGAGGTTGCATGCAGATAATATGTGCATGGGTGTGAAGTTTAGTGCGAGTGAACAATCATAAAAAGGTCAACTCATTTTGTCTCACCTTTATTGCAGTG
>JABSTQ010005895.1:0-91525 GCA_013358835.2 Ixodes persulcatus | reverse complement strand
AAGCTTAAAACTTCGATAATTGTGAGTTTTTAAATATTGGCATCTCATCCGATCAGTTCTGCTCAAAAAGCTACCAACGCTCGTTCGCTCGCGCATCCTAAATGCCGATCAGAGCTGTGCTCTCACGTTCGTCCCTTCAGATATGCCGCAGTGAGTCGTTTCCAAGAATAGTGCTAACTTCAGGGTACCTTCCAGTGGTGAGTATTTGTTCTTCCAAAGGAAGGCTGACTCTTGAAACACCAGAATGCAGCTTCCCGTCTTCGTCACCCTTTCATATACTCTAGTGCATCGCCTCTTCTCTCATACAAAGGGCAACGGCTTCCTGGTTAATAAGAATACTTCTAAATAAATTTTCCTCTAACATTTTAGTGTTGTTTGTTCAACTGAAATCGCTTTGTTTCCGTGAAGAACATACTTGGTTACGCTCGCTATTTTCAGCATCGCTTCTGCTCATGTCGGTGATTTACCAAACGTATATACACATTAATTTTTGAACTTTTGAAGTTATGTAAAATATACTCGTGCTTCTCTAGGCTGATATTTTCTGAGCCTATTCTGAAGCAACATGAATAGGAGTCCTATGCTGTAAAACGAGCCAGAAAAATCGGCTCCTGCACATAAAGAGCTTAAATATTCACTGAATGTAAACTGAGCAGGCAAGCTTTACCGTGTAAAATTTCAAGGTGTGGTTTCCTTCCTGAAAAAATTCAGAGCAACAAACTTGGCAAAGTCAACGTCGAGCGCGTTTGCAGACGACAGAGTTAGCAAAGTGAAAATTTGGGACTGTTGGTTCATGATCAGAATATAAAGCGCCAAAAACAAAAAACGACAGGACAAAGAGGAGAGTAAACAGGACGAGGGGCACTCGCAACTAAAGTTTATAAACTTTAGTTTCGAGTCATCCTGTTCACTATCCTCTTTGTCCTGTCGTTTTTTTGGCGCTTTATATTCTGACCGAGTTAGCGACAGATTGTCGTCGCGGTGCGTAAACAAAGGCGCATTTATCCCGTCTGCTACCAGGTACCATTAATACACAGCAGAGGCTCCAACGGCATATTCGTCTTCAGGCCGTGACACTCTCTAAAATGCTAGATCTTTGTTTTCTTCAATTTTTACAGCGAAGCTGTTATGCACTATTAGCGGCGAGATGTTTCGGTGGCGCCCTCGTTCGGTTACCTTTCGTGATGTCATCACCTAGTGAACAACAAGCTCGATGGTGTTTGTAATGAGCATTCTGGAAGCCTGTAATCATACCGGTCTCAAAGCAACACTGCCAACACCGTCAAAATTGAAGTTCATCCGTTCCTCTTATTTCCGTCGATGAGACATCCTTTGCTGACGTCATAAGCAGCATTCGGCCAATTGTGGTGGGCCGACCACAGCGACACTTTCGATCGCTCACGTCGCCAATACTCTGTTTCACCTTATGATGTACCGCAGGAAAGGCTACAAGCGCGAGCTTCTTGCCCTAGGGCACATCTCGTTGGCGCAAGCTCTCGTCCGTTAAGAGCAGCTCCTAACGCTATGAGCTCGCGCTTCTAGCCTTCTCTGCGGTACAACATAAGGTGAAACGGAGTATAGGATCTGGGAAAAAAAATGCGTCCGCGGTTGTTCACAGAAAACTCCCAATTGGTCATGGCAAGTGTGAAGAAATAAAGATAAAGAGAGGGGGCAACCAGCCTGAGTCAGCCTTCCTTGGCATTATTAGATAGTGAGGTCCTGATCACGTGTTATCATCTCTAGGCATCGTCCTCGAGGTCGTCCTTGAAGTCGTCCTTGAGCTCGTCCGAGAGCTCGTCCTAGATGACGTCCTCAAGGCGTCGTCCTCGAGGTTGTCCTAGAAGTTATCCTTGAGGTCGTCCTAAAATTTGTCTTCAGGTCCACCGAGAGGTCGTCCTAGGCATCGTCCTCGAGGTCTTTCTAAAAGTCGTTCTTGAGGTCGTCCTAGACGTCGTCCTCTAGGCGTCGTCCTCGAAGTCTTTCTAGAAGTCGTCCTTGAGGTCGTCCTTGAGGTCGTCCTTGACGTCATCCTCTTGGTATTGGCGTCGAGGTCGTCCTAGGAGTCGTCTTCGAGGTCGTCCTAGAAGTCGTCCTTGAGGTCGTCTTTGAGGTCGTCGAAGACGTCGTCCTCTAGGCGTCGTCCTAGAAGTCGTCTTCTGGGTCATCATAGACAACGCCCTCAAAGCATCCTCCTAGACGTCGTAAAAATAACGGCTTCGCTAGTCCTCCTCCATCACGTGAAGTGGAAGGGCTCTACATTTTTTGAAACGTGCAACGGCTAATGACAATGGCGAAACCGCTTTAGGCCTAACACAAGGAAATTGGGCTTGTCGTTTTAAGTTGAATGAATGAATAAACTTTATTACAGGTATGGGTTCTAGCACACCCAATTGGAGCCCATAGTCCGCTGCCCCATACGTGGCGGCCACCGACTCGGCACGGTCCACCAGCCACTGCTGGCCCGTGGCCGTGTCATCGGTCAGCCGCTCCTCCCAGGAGGTGGGGGAAGGGTTGGGAAGAGGCGAGACAGAGGGAATAACTTGGCATTGCGAGACGCAGTGCGGGCACTCAGGCGGACCGCGGGAGTGGTACACGTAAGAGTAGAAAAGGGGCGTCGGGAAGGTGTTGGTTTGGAGTTGACGCCATAGGACGCCCTGTCTGCGAGTATGGCGCAATACACATGGACGGCAGAATCGTCCGATCCGACGTCCGATCCGACAGTCCGGACGCCGCTCCGAATTGCCGCACGCGACAGTTTGAGACACACGCTTCCAACCTTGCATGCGACACGCGATCCGTTCGGCTCCGTTCAGGAGATCCAAGCATTCCAGCGGAGGTCCGCATTCTCTGATCCCAGATTGACAGTTTAGCTCGCACAAGCGAAGTTAGGAGCTCGTTCTCGCTAGAGCGTGCATTCTTCGCCAGGGCCATCTTTTTCGAATGGGTCAGCGGGATCCACGCGCCCGGCTTCCCGTCGCCCGTCCCGTTTTCTTATTCGTCCCGCCAGACCCAGTACGTTATCATGACATTCGCGCTAGCTGTGCTGTCATTGGCTGGACGCTTCCGACAGTCCGTCCGTCGTGCGAAACTATCTGGCACGTTGGACGCACGCCGGATCGCCGATCCGACGTCGGAAGCGACCAAATTTTTCGGATCAGGCAGTCCTACTGCCGGATCGAACGTAGGATCGGATGGATTTTTCGCGCATGTGTCTCGCGCTTTAGGGAAGGCTGAGGAGGAGGATAATGTTGTCGAGCGAGGCGTAACGCAGCTAGGTGAGTTGAGTATGAAAATATGAAAGACGTTTACAACACCCTGTAATGCCGAATTGGAGCGCAGCTCTTGTGGAGGAGGGAAGGGTACTGAGGGGAGGATATACCCCTCCTCTCACGTCCTCACGTCCACATCCTCCCTGCTACTCCTCCTCCCCTCCTCCCTCCTCTTGGTCCTCCTCCTTCACCTTCTCCTCCCCTCCTCCTCCCCCTCCCTCCCATTCTCCTCTTCCCTTTGGGAGGAGGGTCACGTGACCTCGGGGGGGGGGGGGGGGGGGGGGGCTCACGTGACCTTCGGTGGTGGGGGTCACGTGACCCTGGGGGAGGGATCACATGACCCTGGGGGGAGGGGAAAACTTTCCGCTAGATTTAGCGGGGAATTTTTACACTAAATTTAGCGGAGAAAATTTTCCGCTAAATTTAGCGGGGAAAATTTTCCGCTAGATTTAGCGGGGAAAATTTTCCGCTAAATTTAGCGGGTAAAATTTTCAGCTAGATTTAGCGGGGAAAATTTTCCGCTAGATTTAGCGGGGAAAATGTTTCGCTAGATTTAGCGGGAAACTTTTCCGCTAGATTTAACGGGGAAATTTTTCCGCTAAATTTAGCGGGGAATTTTTTCCGCTAAATTTAGCGGTGAAAATTTTCCGCTAGATTTAGCGGGGAAAATTTTCCGCTAGATTTAGCGGGGAAATTTTCCGCTAGATTTAGCGGTGAAATTTTTCCGCTTGATTTAGCGGGGAAAATTTTCCGCTAGACTTAGCGGGGAAATTTTTCTGCTAGATTTAGCGGGGAAAATGTTCCGCTAGATTTAGCGGGGAAATTTTTCTGCTAAATTTAGCAGGGAATTTTTTCCGCTAAATTTAGCGGTGAAAACTTTCCGCTAGATTTAGCGGGGAAAATTTTCCGCTAGATTTAGCGGGGAAATTTTCCGCTAGATTTAGCGGTGAAATTTTTCTGCTTGATTTAGCGGGGAAAATTTCCGCTAGACTTAGCGGGGAAATTTTTCTGCTAGATTTAGCTGGGAAAATTTTCCGCTAGATTTAGCGGGGAATTTTTTCCGCTAAATTTAGCGGGGAAAATTTTCCGCTAGAATTAGCGGGGAAAATTTTCCGCTAGATTTAGCGGGGAAAATGTTTCGCTAGATTTAGCGGGAAACTTTTCCGCTAGATTTAACGGGGAAATTTTTCCGCTAAATTTAGCGGGGAATTTTTTTCCGCTAAATTTAGCGGAGAAAATTTTCCGCTAGATTTAGCGGGGAAAATTTTCCGCTAGATTTAGCGGGGAAATTTTCCGCTAGATTAAGCGGTGAAATTTTTCCTCTTGATTTAGCGGGGAAAATTTTCCGCTAGACTTAGCGGGGAAATTTTTCTGCTAGATTTAGCGGGGAAAAATTTCCGCTAGATTTAGCGGGGAAATTTTTTGGCTAAATTTAGCAGGGAATTTTTTCCGCTAAATTTAGCGGTGAAAATTTTCCGCTAGATTTAGCGGGGAAAATTTTCCGCTAGATTTAGCGGGGAAATTTTCCGCTAGATTTAGCGGTGAAATTTTTCCGCTTGATTTAGCGGGGAAAATTTCCGCTAGACTTAGCGGGGAAATTTTTCTGCTAAATTTAGCTGGGAAAATATTCCGCTAAATCTAGCGGGGAAAATTTTCCGCTAAATTTAGCGGGGAGATTTACCCGTCATTCACCGCGCGGTTACGCCGACGGCGACGGCGACGGCGACGCCGACGGCGACGCCGACGCCGCTGAAGCCGGAAACGGGCGCCTAAGAGCTGCGTTCTAAAAGGGGCTGGTCGGATGGTGGCAGAGTTTTCTCCAGGTGCCCGGTTTGAGAGTTCTCGTTCGAGCGCATGTGCGCACTCATTGCCGGGGATGTCTGCGTGCCCAGGCACCCAGACTAACCGGAAAGTGTGGGAGGTGGAGGATAGGAAAGAGTCGAGTAGGGACGCAGTGAAGGGACGTAGGGTGTTGTAAAGGAAGTGGCGACAGGCCGCCTGGGAGTCATTCAGAATGTGAGTGGGCGTGGAAGAGGAAAGAGTGGAGGTGGAAAGGATTGCCCTGGCAACCGCACGCTCCTCCAGGAGGGACACGTCGGTGAGACCACGTTCCGTGGCAGCGTGGACCAGCCTGAGATCACTGTTCACGACGACCGTGATCCCCCCACGTGCATCCTGCGGACTGGCGTCCGTAAGGAGGGCACGAACGGTATCGCAGCCTTCAGAATACGCTCGTCGGAGGTAGCGCGAGCGATGGTCACGTCGGGCCGAGTGACGGGTAGGATGCATATGGCGGGCAATGGGAGCCACAATGAGTTTGGCGCGAGCAGTGGGGGAGAGACCCACAGCGGTAGGGGAAGAAGGACAGGGTGGGAAACCAAGGGTGGCAAGGAGACTCTGCCCTTGAGCCGTTAGCGCAAGCGCGTCAACTGGGCAGCCTGATGCGCTTCTATAAGTTCCTCCAGGGTGTTGGTCACCCCAAGCTGCTCTAGGCAAACGGTGGCTGTGCGAACGGGGAGACCGAGCGCCAGTTTTTGCGCCTTCCGTAGTAGGGTAGACATACGTTTGTGTTCGGTCTGGGTGAGATTGTGGCACCGTAGGTGGTAGAGTAGGCGTGTATGAATGAAAGCCTGGACAAGGTGTAAGGCCTTGTCCAGGCCCTAATATCCGAAATGGCCTCTTTAAGGCCGTTTCGGCGGTTAGAGACGCGGCGTAGCATGTGCATGATTTGGTTGCACTGGGTGGTAAGTTGGTGAAGGGTTTGTGTTGCCTTAGCTTTGGATTGCAACGTGAAGCCAAGAACGCGTATGGCCGATTTGCGCGGGACGGGTTTGTCTTCTAGTGTGATGGTGAGGGGAAAATCGGTTTGTCCGCGAGCGTGTTTTGTCACGGCTAGTAACTCCGACTTAGTGGGGGAACATCTGAGGCCCCCACACCGGGCATATTGCTCGATGGTTGTAGCAGCTTCCTGTAACTGAGTTTCGGTGAGTCCGAAAGAGCCTGTCGTTACCCAGACAGTAATGTCATCCGCAGAAAGTGCATGACGGACATCCGAGAACTCACCCAGAAGTGGAGGGAGACCTCGTATAGCAAGCTTAAACAGGAGGGGAGAGAGTACAGAGCCTTGCGGAGTACCACGGTTTGCCACCGGAGCGCAGGGGGAGTGAAGGTGACCAAGAACGAGGCTGGCAGACCTGTCGCGGAGGAAATTGCGGATGTAATTGTACACCTTCGCTCCGCAGCCAGTGGCTGCCAACTGTTCAAGGACCAGGTCGTGGGACAGGTTGCCGAAGGCTCCTTTAAGATCTGCGGCAAGGACAGCGCGATATTGAGCAGTGCTTGGAGCGTCTAGAACTTCGTGTTTGAGGCGGAGCAGTACATCCTGAGTGGAAATACCACTATGGTAGCCATAAAGGGTGTGGGGAAGGGCGGAGGTGTCGGCAAAAAAGTTGAGTAGGCGAAGCTGTAGAACCTTCCCAAGCAGTTTGCCCAGACATGAGGTAAGGGAAATTGGGCGAAGGTTCTCCAAGGAGAGGGGTTTGCCAGGCTTAGGAATCAGAACGACTGTGGCTTCCTTCCATTCCTTGGAGAGCGTACCTGACTCCCACACCTCATTCAAGTAGGTACTAAGTTGAGTGGTGTCGGAATCAGAGAGGTTGTACAGAAGAGAGTAGCAAGTCTTGTCAGGACCATGCAGGGGATGCGTTGCGGCCAATGTAGGTGAGTGCAGCGCGAATCTCAATATCTGTGATGGGCGCGTTAAGATAAGGAAGATTTTTGGGGGGACCCGTGTAGTCCGCGTAGCGTGGAGTGTCAGGAGGGGGAAAGTAACGCTGTCGTAGCTGTGTGAGGCATTCGGAGTCTGTTAGGTTAGTGGCGTCGAGCAGTTTGTAAATGCCCTTGGCCCCGTCCGATTTGGCTTGGCCAGGTTGCATTAGATGACGGAGTAGGAACCATGTTCGTGCAGTGCCGAGCGTATTATTGAGCTTTCGCAGAGCGTATTCCAGTTTTGACCAGTGAGGTTGGCATCATAGGTAGCAGCATCTACAGTGAGTTGTGCAATGCGTAGTTTGAGCTTCCGGTTGTGTCGTTGACGTCGCCACTGTTTGGTTAGACCGCGGCGCGCTTCCCATAGGTGAAGAAGGTGGGAGTCTATATCTGGTACATTGGGAGTGGTGGTAAGGGTGCGCGTGTGTCGGTCTAGGCGGGTTTGCAGTGTCTGCACCCAATCAGTGAGTGTGTCGTGCGAGGTAGAAGAGGAAGATGCGCGGAAGGCAGGCCAGTCCGTGATGCGGATTTTGCGTGCCTCCCCCGCAAAGTCTTTAGTGTTGATATGGGGGACAAGAATGGAATGGTCACTGCCGAGCAGTTCCTCAAGGTTTTGCCAGGTGCAGGGTTTTGTGCCACGGTACAGGGTGAGGTCAGGACACGTGTCCTGTGCAACGCTGGTGCCAACACGTGTATGTGTCGATGGATCAATAAGTATAGTGAGATTGTGTTATTGGATCAAAGTGTGTAGCTTGCGCCCCTTAGGTGTGTCGCGAGGGCAACCCCAAGTGGGATGAGGAGCGTTGAAGTCGCCTGCAATGAATGTTGCACAATCCTTGCGCCGTCCGGCTTCAAACAGCGTATCAAATCGTGCGTAGCGGTCTTGGGGGCGGCTATAGACATTGAGTAGGTGGAGAGATTGGGTGCTACGCTTGCGTGGGGAGGCGGGAAGGAGTTCAAGTAAGACATGTGGAACGGCCTGGTTGTCTAAAGTGAAGTCGCCCGCGGTGTGAACGCGTTTGACTAGGGTAGCCACAAGGTGGTCCTGTTTGGGATCCTTATGTGCCACGTGTGTCACATATCCAGGAAGATTAGGAAGGGTGCGAGGTTCTTGTAGAAAGATGATGTCGGGTGGGGGAGCGTGCGATTTAAGATACTCTATGAGGCTGCCGCGCTTTTTTCGTAGGCTACAGCAATTTCACTGCCACACAGTAAGTTCTGGAGAGGAATGTGGCGCGGCAGTTGCCATTTACAATGATCTAATAAGGGAACGGCCGTTTGAAGAAGTGTAAGCATGCTGCGGGCCCATTCTTCGTCAATAGATTCCAAAAACTTGCAGATTATGTTTGCTGCTGCTTGAAGCCTCCGAAGCCACCCCTTGCTTGGAGCTGTGTCTGTTGAAACGGACGGAGTCTTACGCTTTGATGTTTTTCGCTTTCTTGGAACGGCGGGTGTGTTTCCTGACGTTGTCGGATCTTCGAGTTGGATTAGGTCAGGTGAAATAGGCCCTTGCTTAGTCGGAGGTGCCTCTGTTTTGTTACTTCTTGGAACCTTAGTTAGTGCAGCGTATGTAAGCCTCTCTGGCACCTGGTTCTCAGTCATGGTAGCCAAACTGTCTTGCGCAGTTGAAGGAGGCCTTTCGCTTTTTCTGGGCAGCTCCGGCCATCCGGATTCATGAATTGCAGTCCTGGCAGTGCGGAAATCGACTCCGTGTTGTCTGGAGTAATTTTTTTACTTATTTCCTGCCGCCATTTTTTACAGGATGGTGATGTAGCCGAGTGTGCGTCGCCGCAGGTAATGCACTTTTCTTGAGCAGAGCAGAAGTCTCTGTACTCATGCCTGCCGCTGCAGCGTTTGCTCACCGGGCTGCGCATGCAGGTTGCCTCTCGATGTCCATAGCGGCAACACTTGCGGCATTCAAGTGGATTCTCTTGGAATTGCGAAACTGCATGCCGGACATGACCGAGGTAAACGTAGCTTGGCAACGTCGATCCACAGAAGGAGATCTTGATCGCTGAACTCTTGCCTAGTCGTCGAAGACGAGCAACTTTGTTTTCAGGGGACCTTAGGTTGTTGGCGATTTCTTCATCCGTCAGCGTGGCGTCTACGTCCCTGTTTACACCTGTGGCGCAATGTCTGGGAAGAGGATCATACGCTCTGACTTTGATTCCACAGAGCACCGTGCAGCGTAGCAGCCCTCGCGTCGTCTGTCCGTTTCTTACGTCAACGGCAATGCGATTCAGGCGATTGTTGAACCTGATTTCCAGGATACATTCAGGGAACATCTTCCCTAGAGCAAGGGACAGTTTTAGGCTACTAAGTGACGTAATTACGTGGCCCTCCTCCAATGGCGTGAATACGACAGTAAGCCCTTCAGGCACTACTGCAGCCCTGCAAACTGTCTCAGCACTTAGGCTCGAATTATGGCTAGTCTTTTTTCGCTTTGTTCTTGTATTGGCATCTTTCCAGTCTGGTTCGTCAAAGTCAGAAAGCTCTATGTCACTGGTTGGTACAATGACTCGACGCGAAGAGGTTGTGGCACATTGCTGACCTAGAGTGATGTCCTCAGCGGTATTCATTGGCGTGTTCTTGTCTTCTGATCCAGCGGTTGAGCTGCCACAGATGGAGGAAGACAGACTGTACTGATCGGTGGAGACGTGATGACTCGAGTGTTGAGCGGGTGGCCCGGAAGACATAGCAAGGTAGATTTCCGTGCACCGGGAAAAAGCCCGGTCCGTGAGATCACACCGTGGACAGGAGAAGTCAACTTACGAAGGTTATCTGGAATTCCGACTATTCAGACCGACTGATAAGAGTAAAAACGTTAATTCAAGGGAGCGAGCTTGAAAAACGCAACCGTTGAAAAACGCAATCCACAATAAAGTTCGAGCAAAGCTCAGCCCTCAATTTAGTGCGTTTGATGATAAGATCGTTGACACCCGCTGTCGCGCTGCTGTTGACGATGCCCGGGGATGCCGCTGTCACCCACGTTGCGTCTCTTTCTCGCAGTTGATCCAAGGACGGTGACGCTTCGAGTATAACTGGTCTAGTGTGCGTAGTACTTACACAATATGTACAATATAGACAAAAGTGCAGTTCATTCTTCAAACTCCGCAGTCGCTGCTCAGATATATCTGTCTCTCAACCTCTCATCGGCTCCCTCGACTCATTCTCCATCTCTCCAATCTCTCTCGATGTTTCTCAATCAAATTCCCCCGGTCGACTCTCCTCCAAACTCCTGTCTCTCTGCCCTCTTCGGCCCCTGCCTCTCCTCCTCTCATATTCCCGTATTTTCTTCCTGGCGCCGGGTAGGCAGCGTCCCTCTCTTTCTTCTCCAATCACAGACTCCCCCCCACCCCCCCGCCCCGTTCCCAGGTTGTTCCCCTCTCCGCCCACTTCCGAGAAAACACGGCGTCGCCGAAACCCGAAACCCAGTCGCCGGACGGCTTTCCCAGCTTGGCAGCTTTGTTCGGGTCAAGCCGGTCGGTCCACGACTCAAGGGAGCGCCTTCCCGCGCCATCTGGTTTCATGACAGTGCGACTATTCCACATTATTTGTACGAAGCATATATACCTTTGTCGTTTACTCACGTTCTCATCTAAGCGACTTGGGTACTGGGTATGAGCGCCCATTGTATTTTTACTTAAGAAGTAAAATTACAATGGGCGCTAGAAAAACAAGTAACATTTTCTCTTAAAATGTGAGCGCCTCACAATGGCCGGAAGAAAGCAAAATAAAGTTTCTAACAATGCAAGTTTTGCCATTCACAGTCACATTGATCAAATTTCGCTGGCAATAAATTCAAAGCTACTGGCAAATCAATGCTCTTGCGCTCTTCGCAACCTCCACGGAACGTTGTCCCTGAGAATAGTGCTGACCTTTCCGTACGCGTCAACGGCCGGTATTGTTTTTCTTGTGGAAAGGTTGTGAAAAGGTTACTTCTTGCAGCAGATGAATAAATCTTCGTGCGTACGTTACCCTTCTTTTTATTACAATGACTCAACCATTGTATAGCGCTCTCGAACCTTTATACAAACTGCATGCAGGAACTTCCCAGTTCACGAGAGTATTATTTATTTTACCACCACAGTGTCTTGTTTGCTCAATCGTATGCACTTCGTTACGTTGGAAAATGTATTTGACAACGCTTATTATTGTCAGCATCGCTCCTGCTCATGCCGGTGATGTACCAACTCCATGTATATAGAAGCTAACATTCGGCTTTTCTGTGTTACCTATAATGTACTATCGGGGAAAAAATGAAATACGAACAGATGAGCTCGTGGCTCGCGGTACAGGCTGTGCCACCTGGAAGTGAGCCTAGGGGCGAGAGTGTGTGGCCTACTCTGATGTGTATATGGCCCTCGCTCGGGGCTTCCCAAGCTTCGGCTTTGCGCCTCTTGGTGCGCTGAAAGCTATCACCGCTATCGTTGCTAGCTCGACAAGTGCGGCGCGAGGAAGCTCGCCCCTCGTAGCAGCTAAAGATCGTGCTGGCTGAGCGCGCGCGCAAGCTGCTACTAACGGCGAGCTTCCTCATCCCGCACGCGTCGAGCGAGCAACGATATTGGTGATAGCTTTCAACGCACTAAGAGGCGCAATCCCTTAAGAGTAGGCCACACACCATCGCTCCCAGGCTAACTTCCAGGTGGCGCAGCATGTACCGCGAGCCACGCGCTCATCTGTTCGTATCTCATTTTTCCTCGATAGTACTTTCTCTAAAGGCCCACCCACTGATCTCTATTGTAGTAGGCTAGATCGCGGATCGGGAGCCCCCTCGGTGTCGCCACCAGCGGCCACTGCTTAACACCAGGCAATACATGCAAGTCTATGGGAGAAACGCACAAAAGTTGAAGCATGTACGCTGTGCTCGGAGGCGACTATTTTATGGTGTGCTGCGATCCTTATGCCGGGTGTTCGGAGATCGAATTGGTATTTGTCGGACGTTCGAACGCCGATTAAAAAAAATCAAACGTACGGGAGCACCTACGGCTGAGCTGGCAGGAACTCGCCGCCAATACGACCGTCCTCGGGGAAGCCCAGAAGTTGATGAGTGACAAAAAAGTTCCATCTCGACAGCGGCTTTCAGGGAGTGAGCGAATTCCGCGTAGTAAAGCCTTCGAGCTTGTCGTCTGCTAAACCCAACTCAACGAAACCGCCACCGACTCAACGGTAACTCTAAGTAACTCTCGCCTCATTGAGCTGCACTACAGCGGAGTCACTCTCGACCACAAAATTTATTTTATTTATTATTTATTCAATATACCCTTCAGCGCCCGGAGGCATTACAGAAGGGGGGGGGGGATTACAGTGAGGAAAAAATAACACAAAATCAAGGTAACGATCAAAAATTTACAAAAATGTAGGAACAGTACAATATAACATTTT
Organism: Ixodes persulcatus; assembly: GCA_013358835.2. Lineage (NCBI taxonomy): Eukaryota > Metazoa > Arthropoda > Arachnida > Ixodida > Ixodidae > Ixodes > Ixodes persulcatus. Next base: position 79,103 of record JABSTQ010005895.1, on the reverse strand, counting down.
TATACATAAATAGCCCACTTGACACAATCAGACGACAAGTTACAAGTACTCTTCAATAAGTTTGGAAAAAAATGCAGCGTTTGATGATATTAGGACATGCGACTCGGGCAGGCAGTTCCATTGATGAGTAGTAAGAGGAAAAAAGGAGTGTTTGAAAATATTAGTTCGGCATGAAAATTCGCGAACCTTATTTTGATGATCCACCCTTCGTGATATAAAGTGAGGTGATTGAAGAAATGATTCCTTGTTTATGCCTGTTTTGTTATTAAATATATTATGAAATAGTTTTAAGCGTAGGGCGAATCTCCGGCATTTTAGCGGTTTCCATCCAAGATAGTCTTTTAGGTGATTCGAGCTTATAGTGTAATCATAATTTCCGGTCACAAACCTCGCTGCCCGGTTTTGAACTCTTTCAAGGTTATCACAAAGGTACTGTGTCTGCGGGTCCCACAGTACACAGGCATATTCGAGAATGGGCCTTACATTAGTTAAATAGAGTGTCTCCTTAACTTTGGGAGGGCAGTTTCTAAAGTTGCGTCCTAGGAAATACAACATACCAATCGCTTTGGCGGTTATTCTATTAATATGAGACTGCCAAGATAACTGTTCTGTAAAATTTATACCAAGATATTTTACTTCAGGAGTGACGGTCAGTGTAGTGCCGTTTAAGCTGTATGAAGAAAGTAACGGTTTATTTTTTTCGTGAAACGCACATGATGGCACTTATTAATGTTTAGATGCATATGCCATCTTTCGCACCAGTCAGAAATGCGGTCTATATCTTGTTGCAGTGAAGCGCTGTCTTTAGAATCTTAAACAGAACGGTATACCACGCAGTCGTCGGCGTAAAGACGAATACTTGACTCTATGCCCTCGGTGATGTCGTTAATAAAAACAAGAAATAAAAGGGGGCCTAAAACCGAACCTTGCGGGACCCCAGAAGTGACGTCCACATATGTCGAGTTTTTACCGTTTGCGAAAACACATTGTTTTCGGTGAGTAAAGTAGTCTTTTAGCCATAGTAATATGTTGTCTGGAATATTTAATGAGGATCATTTTAATAACATTAGTTCGTGTGAAACATAATCAAATGCTTTCTTGAAGTCAAGAAAAACACAGTCCACCTGGAAACCTCTATCATATGAGGATGCCACATCATGAAAAAATTCCAATAGCTGCGTTTCGCATGAGAAGCCGTTCCTAAACCCATGCTGGGAGGGAGAAAAATAGTTGTTCGCGTTCAAATGATTGACTAAAGTGCGATATACTATGTGCTCCAGCTGTTTCGAGCATGCGGGTAAGAGAGAAATGGGTCGGTAGTTATCTGCTTTCATCTTTAATCCACTTTTATGCACAGGCACGACGCTAGCTACCTTCCACTCTACCGGCAGCTTAGAGGATGACAAAGACTTTGTAAACAGAATAAAGAGACAACAAGAAACAGCGTCAGCGCACTCTTTCAAGACGCGATTAGGGATTTTATCAGGGCCAGTAGCCTTATTCGTGTTCAAGTTAAGAAGGAGGCTTCGAATTCCGTCAGCATTTATTTCTAAATCCGCCATTGGAGATAGCGATTCAGCCAGGAACAGCTGGGGCACATCGGTGATTGGTTCGGAAAAAACTGATTGGAAGTAGTTATTGAAGCATGCTGCTTTCTCACTGTCATCAGACACTAATGTGCCATTTCTATCAATTGGCGGTATGCCAGCATCTTCTTTTTTGTTACTCCTGATATATTTCCATACAGCTTTGGGATTTGTTTTTAAACGCTGTTCGAGAGAAGTATGGAAACATTGTTTCGCCGCTTTTAACCGCTGTTTGTAGATACTATTTAATTGTTTTAGCTGCCTAAGACAATCAGTGGTTTGGTTTTTACGATATCTTAAATAAACTATTTAAGATATCGTATATAATAAGATAAATAAATATATCTTAATATTTATTTTTAAGGACTGCGAAGGCTGTCTGTTTTAATGTTTGTGCGCAAGCTATTTGACGGGCTTATCAAAAAGCATTCAAAAAGTTTCAGAGCCGACAACAGCTTAGAAGCGGGGGAAACGGCACTTTTTCTTGTTCTTCCCATAGAGTCCCTTGCATTGGCTGGTGTCAATCAATGGCCGCCGGTGGCGACACTCGACCCTAGCTGCCGAGGCCGCGGTCCGCGATCCACCCTACTACAATAGAGATCAGTGGGCCCACCTCTATGGACTGAATGTGCTGCGGAAAAGCGACGAACCTTGAATCGCTGCTTCTGTATACGTGCGTGTGAATACAGAACAGTGATTATTCTCTAGTCACTGTTCCGCGCCTGCGCCGCGTGCGTTCTTAAGTCACTGTTGCGTCGCATGCAGAGCGACGTGCTGTGGGGAAGTTCGTCGGTATACTCTGGCAACCCTTAAACTGCGACTTGAAGTTCCGCCTTCAGAGCAAGCTTTCTGTTCTAGCTAACAGAAGTGTGAACAAGCTCGCGCTGCTCGCGCTGAAGGCGGAACTTCTAGTCTGAGCTTAAGGGTGAACGGAGTATACTCCGTCGCATATTTGCTCTATTAGCGGAGAGATGTTTTGGTGGCACCTTTTTGTGGTTCCCTCTCGTGACGTCATTATCTTGGCAACAAGTTCGATCGTATTTGTAATCAGCATGGTGGAGGCCTGAAATCAATGCGCTCTGAAACTAACACTGCCCACACCGTCAAAATTAAAGTTCTTTTATTACTCCTATTTCCGTTCATGAGAAATCCTTTGCTGACGTCAGAGTCAGCATTCACCTAATCGTGGAAGCCCGACCAGAATTCGATCGCGCATATCTCCAGTAGGGTTCACTCTTAAAAAGGCATCGAGGAACCCATGTTGGACAATTTGATTTAGCTAAAATCTAAACTTTAGAGCCTGTAAACCGTGAATTGTAGCGAAAGGGCTAATAACGGGCTAGACACCTCTATTTACGCTTGTTGTGAATTAAGTGAAGGGGTAAGATTAACAAGTCCACAAATACCGCCAGTGGAGTCCATTGAAATACTATCCGAATCTAGAAATGGTCAAATCCAAGCAATGCAAGCAGATATAAATAAATAACTGGTGTATGCACGTGTTCCCTCTTCTTTACTTTTCGCCAGTACTTCGATTGTCTCACTTGTAATTGTCTCTCTATGGCCCAGACTATATTTAACATGTTGCTCGAGCAGCATGCAGCTTTTCTGCTTCGGCGCTTTTGTTTAAAAGCAGAGATACAAATAAGAAACAAAAACTGAAATAGTATACATAACTTCTTCTTGCATTCAGACCATCAGCAGCATTGATTATGTGAGTTGTAAATCTATCGTGATGCTCATGAGAGTATGGCCACATTTTCCTTTTCATATACCAGGTGTGATTCATGCGCTGCTTGCCTGGTCAACCATGCCTAAAATGTTCGTTCAAGTTTCGCCTACAGCAACAGACCATACCTCAATAAAGCCTATATGAAAATGCACATTTCCTACGAGAAACGCACACAAAAAAGTAACTAGAAACGAGCGTGCCGTCTGCTACTCTCGTGACATCCTAAACAAGGCGAGCTGGGCGAGTCAGGGAAAACTTCTGTCCTCTCTGTGACGCCACTCCGGTTCGCCCTAAGGGGGCGCCAGGCAAACCTCTCGGGGCTAGTACTTCGTTTCACAACGTTTAGTGGTGTTTGTCATGCTTCTGTAGGTGCTCTATCATCGCAGGACCAATCGCACACAGAAAAGGCCCAGTGACTTGCAGTTTTGACGCTGATTTATTAGTCCCATTAGCTCGCACCGACGTCTGCGTATAGAAGCGCTCTCTTTTGCGGAATTCACACCACGTCCGAATGTACTAAAATATTGAATGTATTACATTGATATCATGTATACAGGGTGTTTATTTCAGGTTTTTTGCGTCGCTGTTTTTTTGTTTGGTTTTTAATCCGTTAACGCAACGCTACACTACTGCAGGATAATAGTGCATGTTATACGGCGAGGGGGATATATTATAGTGAGCTAATCGCCATGATGCGTTGACTAATTAACTAGAATTTCTTTTTTAATTTTAAATAGTAAAAATAAACATATTGTTCGAAGTAGTAACATGTTGAGCGTGATTGAAAACAACTAAATCAGTAAATTTGAGGAAGAATCGCAGCACATAGAAAACGCGGTGGTGCACTAAAGTCACCACTCGTGCAACAGGTTAAAAGCTGACGTTGCGAAAAAGCGGATGATACTTTTATCATCACCGTTCATCCTACCAAATCGTCAAACATCAGCGCATACCGTGGAGCATCGCCTCAAAGTGGGGATGGTTCGGCCGTTTTTACACATTCGTCCATCTTTTGAAATTTGCGCACGCGCGACTTGCCAGGAGACTTTTTCACAAACTAAAGGTAGAATATAAACTGTAGAGCACATCCGGGTATCAAAGCAAATACTTCAAAGTGAGTCCGGTTTGAGAAAATCGGTCTCAAAGTGGGATGGTTCGCCCGTTTTTACGCATCTGTTATTTTTTTTTTAATTGGGGTGTTTGCGTTTTGCCAAGGAACTTTTTTGGGACGACCCAGCTCTCAACTAAAGCCGGAGTATAAAATTTAGAGCTCTGGAGCACAGCATGGTATAATAACAAATATTTCAAAATAAGTCTTTTTTTTTTTTTTAGAAAACCGCTTTTAAAGTGGGAATGGTTTGGCTGTTTTTACGTATTCGTTCATCTTCTGAATTCTGGCACCTGCGCCTCATCCAGGATTTTTTTAGGTCGGCGGATAACTTAACTGAATGCGAAATACGAAATTTAGGGCCTTCAACAATAAGCTTCTGTTATGGCAAATCCTCAAAAATGAACCATCCACCGGTTAACTTGTACATAAGTGGACATGGTTCGACTGTTTTCAGGCATTCGTTCGTCATTTCAAATTTGGGCACCCGCGCCTTGTCCGGGGACGCTCTGAGATCGGCCGAGTTCTCAAGTCGAATATTTTGATATCCTCTTCTCCGATTATTTTTTCGCTGTCTGTGCGCAAGGCGATTGAGACAATCAATTTAATGTAAACATTTTGATTGTGCCTCTGTATTACTTTTGAAACGTGAATGTTAAAGGGGCGATGCAACAATTTTTGTACTTTGCGCAAATACCGCTTAGAACGGATCCCTGGCGTTAATGACCTATGAAACACGCGTTCGTTTTTCACCCCACGCAATAGAAGTCCCAGTAAAAAATTAAAGAAAAACAAGCAGCGTTCACCCCCTCAACTCGCAGCCAGAACAAGCGGCCACGTGATCTGTAGCCGATTATATGCCGTCAATGTTGATCATATCCACGCGCTGGGGTTGGCAAAGCACAGGACATGCGCTGAGTTTCAGACATTGTTATGGCTCGGCTATTGTCGTCGTTGCAGCGATTGGACACGGGCCACTACCCGAATGCTTCTCGAGCTAGTAATTATCACGAGCCCAAATCGAGTGCCCACGCAATGCTCGGGTCCAATCTATGAACAGCATTCAAATATCGTCATATGGGTGTACTGCGATCCCCACTTTACGTCATCAAACGTCATCAAATTTTGCAAAGGAGAGATTGAATGAAAATGATCGCTTTTGTCTCTGAAATTACACCGCAACAAAGGAGTTTCTTGGCCAGTGGCGTTGCGTGCGAGTAACCTTGAGTCCCACTAGTGCCAGTAAGCTCGTGTAAAGTGAAAAACATTCCAATTGAATATCGTTGCACCGCCCCTTTAAGTTCACAGCAACAATCATCATCTCGTAAATCATTTATTCACCGCAGTGCTCATATTCCTTACTAAAAATCAGTTCGTTATACTCATATGACATTACTACTTAGCGAGAACATTTTGAAAACTTTTTTTTAATATTCTAGATTATCGAAATTTAAAGCAGCTGTTTTGATTGCGAGTTTATAGATGTCAGTAGCCGAAAACTGGAAATGACTGTTAACGTTTAAGCGAGATCAAATCCACCTTTTTTGGCAAATTTGTTTAAAGAAAATTAGAAAATAATTTTTAGAATAAACAAAAATCTACCCAGCGCAATCTCGAGTCTTCTGGTTAACCGCAGTTAAATAGCAAATATTGAATTTTGTTATATTTTAAATTGTGTTCGTTTGAACTTCGTTGTCTCTCAAACATTTGCGCGAGGCGCCTCCGAAATATATTTTCTACATATTTAATACACAAATTAGGCACTACAGAATTTCCAATAATATTGGTAAGGCATTCTAATTAATTTAAAGAACCATTACGAACTTGTTATACCCAAGAATAGACTGTACACTTCGATTAACTTGAATGCTACCCGCAGTGGCGATACATCAAAACGTTTATTCGAGTAAGCAACCTGCACTTTATACGTCATCATTTTAAAAAATGGTGGCATAATAAAAGCGCCATATGATAATATGGATTAGTAGCATGACAAATTGTTCAAAGCGTAATGTTCCGGTGTTATGACCATATTTGTATATTAAATACATGTTCTTCTATGGGAGCGCTGCCAAACCCGCGAAGAGATGGCGCAAGCATACGATGACACAAATTTCTGGGGATGCGTGCGTGGCCGGTTGAAACATTAGAGTAAAGTTCGCTAGCCATGACTGCGTAATTTGTGACTAGAACGAACCCTCTGTGCAGTACATACAAGCTCCTAGGACGTGTGCACGCACACAAAGACTCTTAACAAAAATTGCAATCCTTATTGCAACAGCAGCTTCTCCGCCGCCATCAGCTGTTTTCACTTTGCCCCTGAAACGTGCGAAGAGTTGTAATTTTCTGGCATAAGAGTAATCGAACAGGCGACGTTTGATTGGTACGAGCTTTATTTATCTTTATTTTCCATATTTGATACTTGCAGAACTGAACCGAAGGAAAAAAGCGATACCCCGTCCTTGGACGACGCCGACATCACCACTACACGATCTTACCGCGAGTACAAATGTTACCACATTATTCTGCTTCAAAGGAAGAAACAGCTGTCATTCTTGGTGAGACAGCTGAAGAGCGACATGCTTTCAGGATTACACAAAATAACGTCTATGAATGCTATCCCTAACACGTTCGATGTGAAACCCAGTAAAAACTCGCGCTCCTCGGACAAAGCCAGCCAGCCCAGCCCCCCCCCCCCCCCCCACACACACACACACACACACACACACACACACACACACACACACACACACACACACACACACACACACACACACACACACACACACACACACACACACACACACACACACACACACACACACGCGCACGCACGCACGCGCACACGCGCGCGCACACACACACACACACACACACACACACACACGCACACGCACACGCACACGCACACGCACACGCACACACACACACGCACACACGCACGGGCGCACACGCACACGCACACACATGGACGCACACACACACACACGGACGCACACACACAGATAAACACACACACACACACACACAAGGAGCACGTACCAGTAATAACTTCAACACTATACTTCGTTTCAGCTTCCGTCCGAGCGCAGCCAAAGGCTGAGGAACGGTTTGCAACTTCGAGAAGAGCATTCCTACGCACCACGAAGTAGTCCGCAAAAGTAATTTTTTTTAAATAACTGTTTTGTGCGTAAACATTGCACAATATTTCAGATGTGTCGTGCTGAGAATGATTTGCAACTAAAAGAATTATATATCTGAATTTTGTGTTTTTATTAATATATGTAAATGCATGTGGTTTGGTGAAAACACGTACATCCGCTGGCAACACGGCTGCAGCGCTCGCTTTTCTGTGCGATTGCGTTCCCACAATGGCCGAATCATGCGCTTCGCTGCTTTCCTCACCGAGTCGTTTCAAAATGTTTTTTTTCGAAAAGGCACGTTTCGGCGTCAGGCGTGAGAGGTCGTGATGAATGTCTGCTTTCAAATTTGGCAGGAGACTCCGGCCGCGTCGTACCGCGAATGCTTTGTAAACAAGAATAGCGTCCGGACCACTACAATTCACTAATACGCGGCGAAATCAGGGCACCCCTTTACCTGCCGATCACATTGAACGCCGAGAAGCTGGTGGAAAGGACTGCGCCTCGAGTCCTGGTATATGCAGACAATACAAGGAAACATCAACGGCCGGGTCATCGGTCGCCTTGCAATGTGTACTTACATCTCGAAACTATGCCGAAACGACAAACAGGTGAAAAGCTCGGACACAGACGCCAGCGGCCAGCTTACGTACTTACATCCCCTCTGACTAAATTTCAGAACGTGAAAGGGCACCTTTTAGACCTGTAGCAGACGATATCGTTGATACACCCGTAGCAGACGAAATACTCGGCGAGCGCGGGCGGCGCGGACGACCCGCGGCGCAGAGGAGTGATACAAAAGTGCAGGCGAGATCGCGTGACCTATTGACGGCGTGTGATTGGCTCCGGCGACACGTAGCTTTGGCTGCGCTCGGACGGAAGCTGAAACGAAGTATAGCACACACGCGTACGCAAAATAAGAGACTTGCGACGTTCGATGCCGTAAACGCTCGAAAAGCGCCAGCATATATGAAATAACCAAGCACGAAGCACAAACGTTTTTGTGCCGTCTTGAAGCCGCACTAAGACGACGCCACTCAGGCGAAGGGTCTCTTCTTGAGCCTGCTCGCTTACCATTGCGACATACGACTAGAGTGACACAGCTCAGAATAGGGCTTCAAGTGAAAAATGAGTTCTGAGCGTGGAATCTCCTGAGAAGACGCTCCAACGCCAAGGAGCCATGTTTGTTGAAGGGTGGCACGATCTGATTTAATCGCGATCGGCATGCAATGCGCACCGACAAGAAGCGTACCCCTTGATCGGTCGGTGCGGGCGCCATGACGCACAGTCCGAGGCTATGATGGGGCCGCACTTGCAAGTGTCTACTTGTTGACACGAGAACTGTTGTTTCAGATGTCGTCTATCCCATTCTGATCGAAAGCAGAAGCGGCAGTTCACATGGCGCTGTTCAAGTGACTAAGGATTACATCGTTAACTTAGAGGAATCCAGCGTCTTAGGAGAGCATTTGTTTTTCACCGATACTCTGAATGGGGAGGTAACCCACGAGTTGGTGAGGAATGTTTACCCTCTTATATGTGAGTTTTAATTCAAAATGCATTGCTTTAGGTTCTGATATAGAAATTAATGAGAGAAAAAAACAGGAATTTCATTCAACTTGGTTTAAAAGAAGTAAATTCAGATTCAAACTTTAGAGTAAAACTCGCCTTTACCTTTCTCTAGATACAACTACATTTTGGGTCCTGCCGAAAATAATAGAAATGACCACTTACATTCCACATGCGTGAAAAATCTTCAATTTATTCGAGTGTTTCGAAAATATTCATGTTATTTTTATTTTGCATTTGTTAATTTGCAAGGACTATTTTCTGAAAATTGTAATATGCGATTTTGTTACATTTCGTAGGATATATTTTTAATAATCTTACTCCATTAAGATATTCAATCAGTTCGTACATTCTCACATTGTTTGGAAAAAAAAAAAAAAACGTACTTGTCCAGCGCAATAAAACGGTTGAGTTGCTCGAAGCAAGAAGACAGCGCACGCCAAACACACAAACGTATCGGATGCAAGCTGACGTCATCTTTTATTGAGTGTGCCTCAGATCGAGTCATTAAATAGTCTATGAACAGGCATTAACCTTACTAGGCGTATCCTAGTTTCAGCTACAAAGGTGCTTGAATTGTTATGCCAAAATAAGGAAGTAAAGCATTAAATGCATTCAAAAACAAAAAAAAAATATAATCTAATATTTTCAGTAGATGAATATCAGTGGATAAGGACAGATCAGTAAACTGCGTCTACATAATTTTGCAAAGCATTGTTGAGGTAGAGCTTGGCATAATATATGTTGTAGTGAATAACGTCGTTATTGAGTAATTTAGTAAAAAAACTAGTATCGTAAACATAATATAAACGCCGAGACTGCAGTCAAAAAACAACACGAACAAAGTTGATTTATATTATTTCCGAAAGGTGCTTATATAAGCAGCTTGACAAAAAATCTTTTTTTTCTTCTTTTTTTTGTGGAGCTAGCACATTTCGGGAATAAATAATTCATCTGTGTTCGAGACCTTTTAGTGTTCGTGTCGTTTTTTGCCTGCAGTCTCGGGGTTTATGTCATGTTCAATCTCAACCATCTAGTTTGCGCCCTTACGTTTACTTCAGTATCGAAAATTTGCATTCTGTAGATATATCATTGCGAGGTTTATCCTCCATCTTCAATGTGAACGAAATTATTTTTTTCTTTTTTTGCGTGTTACTAACAGTATATTGTTTATCTTAGATGGATACCACTTCCCTACGCAACAGCGTTTATGAAAGCTCAGAAAACGCAGCTTCTTTTACAATTACTAAATCACCCACGGGGATAGAAATGGTACGAATAATTATTCGTTTCATTTTTAATTAAATACAATAGAGACAAAGCCACAAGTGTAGCGAACTTCAAGAGAAGGTTTCTTTTTTAATTTAGGCTATTCTTAAAAGCCAGATCTTAACCCAATATTTTCGGCTACAGCTTTGCTTCTTCAATTCATAAAAATTGCAAATCTTTTAAGGATAAAGTTTCAATTTTCCCAGAGCATAGATAATCACGCTAGTATTTTTGTTCAATAAATGACTTGACAAATTACGAATTACATAAATTACTTAACGAATTACTGACAAACAAAAACCACTAATTAAATGAAAAAAAACACTTTACCAATTACTATATATACGCAACTTACTTTACAAATAAAACACTAATTAAAACACATTTAAGAAGGCTTTATAAACTGTTGGTAGCTGTAAAAGGAGTTGCTAGTTCCTAAAGGAATCGAACACTGCATATAAAGAACGATACTTTAACATTTCAATCTGTTTAAACAGGAAGGTTATCTCAATTTTACGCACGGAATTAAGCCATTGAGGATAAATGACAGATCTGGACGAATTCCTCACAAAATATTTCCCCTTCCCAGGCTTGAGGAAGGGATTGACATTGATCGTAAGTGTGCTTCTGAGGAATTCATCTGTTGGGCATGTTTGGCAGAAATCGTAAAAGTCTTTGCGTGATGCTTGATCTCGTATTAAAATGATTAGCTCGAAACATTAACTTTTAGATAAAATTTGTCATTGCACGTCTCTCACACATCATATTCAATACAAAGCACATTGAAAACAAACTTTTAAAAGATCTGCTTTGTTTTATCACGTTGTACCTCAAAAAGTTTTTTTATTAGCTTTACTTCGTTAGAATTAATCACATCTCCAACTGTGCTCAGCTATGCGCTGAATACGAAATTTAATAAGTTACTCAGAGACATTTCTTCAGTAATTTAATTGCTTTATTGCTATGATTGAATACAGCGATAAAATTCTTGAAGATGAGCCAATATAGCTACAACATTAGGCATTTTGATATAACGCTTTATAGGAATCATGTATCCTTGTCGGCAATCGTAAGGCCTAACTCTGGCCTAATACGGTTTTGCTAGAATGTGCTAGTGGATGAATATGTTTCTTCTGCGTTTCTATGGCTTTTCAATGGTTCGCCACGTAATCGCCAAAGAACCAGACTTGAGCCAAAGATGCTGCGTATAAACAGAAGAACCAACAGTGAAGCCTCAATTCGGCGCGTCTTTGGCAAGTTTGGCTAAAAGTTGTGGTATGAAAACCAAGCAACCAGAAGTGAAGCCTAACTCTGGCACTTGCTTGTCGAAATATTGCCAAGACACTCAAATTCTTAACAAAAGAGGATAAGTTTGGCCCTACCTTGGCTTCCTGGGCTTTGTAATATCCCTAAAGTTCTAAGCAAAAAACAAAAATTTTGGTTCAAAAAATTGTGCTACCTGGATTTTAGAAATGAATCTCACCAGATTATATTCTTGGCGCTGAGTTCGAAAGCGACAAATGAATTGTGTCGCAATCCCATTGGAGGGCGCATACTTGACCACTTAATGGATTAATAAATTATTCAGTGGCTAATTCAGTGATTGATTAACCGCTAAGTTAATTGAATAGTTTCACAACCCCCAAAACATATAAGGCAGTCACTTATACTTCTACTTTACCCACCTGATTTTACCTTCCTCCGAAACCCACCAAGCAACTCAGAAACGTTATTTTGTTATTAAGGCAATGATCGATTCTTGTGAAGGCTAATCGCCCTGAAGGGGGTAACCCTCAATAATTTAGAATGTTCTCTTAGTTGTGATGATGTCGGCTCGCAGAGATGCGTGCCGTTGACCGAAGCCGCAGATCGTTCTCTCTCGTGCCCCTGTTTCGTCTTGTGTGCGCGTGACATCTATTTGTGTGTGACATTGTTGTCCTATTCGGGGGGTGCTGCTCGCTACATACCGATTATTTTGTCTTAGTATTATTTCACTTAATTTGGAGTCTATCAAAACTGTTCACCAAAGTTTTGTATTGTAAGCAAGGAGGCAGGGCGCGCGTAGCCTAACGGTTATCGTCCTTGCCTTCAACGCGAAAAGCCAAGGTTCGATCCCTGAGAGCGACGCTCCATTCTTGCAATTTAATGTACTGGTAAATTCGAGAACCCTTTTGCTTGTTTCAGGTTCGAATGTTCTACGCGTCGAACCTTCTGCACCGATCGCTCGAGAAGTCCCCGCGCGTACATAAGGGCTCCGCGTGGCGAGCCAGAGTCAGTCTCGCCCCAGCGTTTGAGACTGCTGTTACGCCGACTTAGACGCTCACGACGCTCTGTTTTTATCTTCTGTTTTCTTTTTGTTTAGGGCACACGTTCGCCTGATTTAACGTTTATTTCTTCCTGTTTAATATTGTTTTTTGATAACTAACCATGACATTCCGGCCGAGGTGTGAGGAATCGCATTCTATGCCCGTAAAGCGTACCCCTTTGAAAACATCCCGGCCAAGTGAGGTGCTCAGTCCCGAAGGGCTACCCTTCGCCGAAGACGCCGAAGCCCGAACAAGCCGCCGTTCCAAATGGCAATCCCCGGAATTCGCACTCCTGCTAAGGGGCTAAAGAAGATGACCGCGACAATCACCACCCCACCTCGCCCGTCGCTGTCTATTCCCGCCGCTGCACGTACGCCCGCGTCCTTCCATAATGAGCCTTATGAAGACGTCGAGGACTGGCTACAGCAGCACGAGCGAGTGGCCCAGCACAACCGACGGACGGACGAACAATGCCCGCATAGTCCTTACTTCGCGCTCAAAGGAACGGCCGGGCACTAGTTCGATAATCGCGAGATTCCTTTGAGCTCGTGGACCGCCACAAGGATGCTCTGAGACAGACATCCACCAACCAATATCTATAGACGGACACGCTGTTTACAAACAAGCCCGCGTTTGCCCACACCAGGTGTAGGCACTGCGCGTGCGCAGAAACCGAATTCGGGTGAAGTGAGGCCTCTGCGCATGCGCAGTGCCGTCGACAGCGCCACCGCAGCTGCGTGACGTCAGGGCCGCGTGGTGGTCTATTAGAGAGGGCCGAGTACCTTCTTCAAATGAGGACCCAGGGCACAAACGAAACTATCACCAGTTTCGTCGAGGATGTTCTGCGCCTGATCGCTCGCGCCGACCCTCAGGCCACCGACAAAAGGAAGCTGCGGATCGTGATGCTAGGTGTAAAGGATGACATTTTCGGTGGTCTTGTTCGCAATGCCCCATCTACCATCGATGATTTAGTCACGGAAACTACGAACATGAAACGCGCCCTCCTCCCAAGAGCGAGCCACTACCATCGGCACTCGAGCATCGAAGCTTCTTCTGCAGTGGGCTTCGTCAGCCCTAGCAACCCCGGCATTCGCGACATCATCCGTAAAGTCGGATGTCGGCGTGATGAGGTGTCCTCATCACGCCGAGAGGCGTGATCAGCACACCTCATCACGCCTGTCGAAAGGTGCACTGCTCGCGTCGAAATTCACGCCAAAATGTTTTCTGTGAACGTCTTCATTATACAAGACTGCGCAAGAGAGGTCATTCTCGGCATGAACTTTCTGTGTGAATACGGCGCCATCATCGACCTTCAAGGAAACACATTCACGCTGCGAAAACCAGTTTCGCCTTCGGAGAAATCCCAAAGAGTGTCAGCCGCCGTCCGAGTCGCTGCCGACCATGTGAACCTGCCGCCACGATCAAGTGTTGTAGTACCCGTCGTGACCCATGAAGCTACCTGCGGCGAAGTTATTCTGGAAGGCAACCTTAAATTGCTCCTGTGAAGAAGAATAGGCGTCGCAACAGGTGTAGCTGAAATTCAGGTTGGGCGTGCTGTAGTCCTCGTGACAAAGTTCTGACAAGAAACGCAACACCTCGCGAAAGGTGCAACTGTGAGCCACGTCGAGTAACTCGGGAACTTTGCCGAAATCGCCATGATTACTGAAACATTCTCGCCACCTCAGCAAGGCAGTACGCCGCCAGCAAAGCTCGACATTGACCCCAAGCTTCCAGGCCCGAAACGACGGCAGCTGATTTACCTTCTTGCCGAATACAACGATTGCTTTGCGACGAAGTCGAAGGTGCGTCAAATCGCCGTTGCAAAACACCGCATCGTTACCGTAGACGACGCTCTCCCTGTGCATTGATCGCCATAAAGAGTCCCCTGAATAGAAAAGGAGGTCTTCCAAGAGCAGTTGGAAGAAATGCTAAACGACGACATAATCCAATTTTTAAGCTGTCCGTTGGCCTCTCCAGTCGTACTGGTTAAGAAGGACGGAACGCTTAGGTTATGCGTGGACTACCGGCAGCTAAACTCGGTGACGAAGAAAAACGTCTATCCACTCCCCCGCATAAACGACACGCTAGATTGGCTGTGCCACTCTCGATATTTTTTATCAATGAATCTGAAGGGTGGCTACTGGCAGATCGAAATCGACGAACGGGACCGCGAGACGACAGCCTTCGTCACACCGGATGGACTGTACGAGTGCAAGGTCATGCCCTTCGGACTATGCACAGCGTTGGCAACTTTGCAGCGCGTCATAGACACCATACCGGCAGGACTGAAATGGCAGAGCTGTCTTGTCTACCTTGACAACGTCGTAGTGTTTTCAAGCGACTGCGACGAGCACTTCTGACGACTCCGAGCTGTTCTTCAAGCCATACAGACCGCCAGACTCACCCTCAAGCCATCGAAGTGCCGGTTCGCCTATGACGAAGTGAAGTTCCTAGGCCACGAGGTTATCAATGATGGCGTTCGTCTACACCCAGAGAAGACTCGTGCCGTCGCGGAATTTCCAGCGCCGAAACACAAGAAGGCCGTGCGAAGATTCCTTGGATATTGTGCGTACAATCGGCGCTTCGTTCGCGATTTCGCAAGGATTTTCGTACCGCTCACAAACCTGACAAAGGACGCCAAGAAGTCTGAATGGGCCAAGGAGCAGCAGCAGGCATTCAACGAGGTGAACCGACGACTCCAGACTCCTTCTGTTCTTGGACACTTTAATCAGGATGCAGAAACCAAGATTCACATGGACGCAAGTAACGCAGGACTTGGCGCAGTACTGGTTCAAGGGTGTTCGAGGCGGGGCTTAGGCCGCACGTCCGGAGGCTTCCTGGCCTTTGACGACGTCCATTCCCCGAAGTGAAGAACCCAGGGGTCCAGTGGAGGTGGGAGAATTGGTAACGTAACGAACGGTTTAATTACATGGTAGCGATACAGTCGTCAAATCCAAGAGAACAAATGGAGCTCTCACGCCCCGCCTTATATAGGGGTCCGTTTTCTCCCTCTCCCTCCGCCAGGGCAGCAGGTGCGACAGCCACGTGCTTGGCAGCTGGGTCCGTCGCGTCGCAGACAGAAATGAGTCATAGCCAAGGTTCTCCGCAGTTAGGCCAGGCCTCTCTCCCCTTCCGGAGCGCACGAACCCACACGCACACACACACACGTCCCGTTGACGTCACGGACGCGTTGAGACACGTTTTGGGCAGCCTTCGACAGGTGGGCGTCAGTCCTGAACACGTCGGGACTCGTTTTGGGACTCGTCTCCGCAGCGTTGAAACTCGGAAGAAGGTTGCCGAAGGTTCCATTCTTAACAGCCCCTCCGGGGCCAGGGAAACCTCGAATGGCCGGTGGTACAATCGCTGGCCTGAAGAGGTGGGCTTGGAGTAGGCCTTGAGAAGACGCTGCAAGCACCAAACAAACTCCCAAACCTCTCACAACGGAGGCATCAGCGGAAACGTCCCCCACAACACCACGCCACACCGCAGTCAAACGCTCGGAATTCGCCAAAGACCCGCCAGACTGGATTACGGATTACCAAAATTTGGTACAATTCCGGGTATCGAGACCCCCTGTCGCCAAAAAAAAACTCATTTTTCCAACGAGGTCACTAAGAACAAAAGACAAAAGACAAAAACTTTTCGCAATTTGTGAGGTCATTTTGGGGTTTCAACGAAGTGCCCCCACTTAGATCCTCATTCCCGTGGATGACGAAGACCTCTGAGATCAACCCTACTAATTTTCGTGATGTCAGAAAAATCTGCTCAACCCATCGGCATTGCCGTTAAATTTGCCTTTCCTTTTTCTTACGCTGAAGTCATAGTGATCGATTTTCACGTGATTTCTAGACGTGAAAATGCGGTCCTTATAGCGCCGATAAAACAATCCGCCTTTTTCATTCCCCGTCACATTGGTCCTAGCAATCTCCTGAGCTGTACAGCGAAACCCTGACACACTAGGGTCGCTCTTCTGCTCGACTGTCAAAGACACTCTGTCTACTCGTAGCAGAGGACCAAAGTTACGCGACGCCGGAGCTACGAGAGATCTTTCACTGATCCCGTCTTCCTCCGCCTTTTTCGCCGGCTCGTTGGGACGGCGTACGCTTTCTAGCGCTGCGAGGTCAGGCTGTTCTACAACCTGTTCCCTCTCATCCCGGTTTTCTGCCTCCAACTCTGGGAGTGCTTGCTCCCCGTCAGCTGCCTCTGGCTCTGGATTCCTCGTCAACAAAGGGGCGACCTGACGCGATTTGGACCTCGTACACGACTGAACTAGCCCTTTTCCCAGTTGTTGACCCCTTTCGCGCAGCAGGAAATCTGACCGGTTAGAAAACAAATAAGGATACTCCAACGGGACTGTCTGCGAGACAGCCGCCTCTGTCACTAGCTCTCCGAACGGGCCAGTTATCCTTACTCTCGCCATAGGCAGACAGACACTGTGCTTTTCGAGCAGCTGCTTGATCCAAACTACCTTTCCCGTAAAATCGGATGGCGTTACATACGACGGATGGACAACGTCCATCGTCGCTGCACTGTCCCGAAGCACCCTGCACGGCTTTCCGTTTACATGGAGCTCGTGAAGATAGGGACGAAGAAGCTTCAGGTCCTCGTCACTACCGTTCACGTACGAGAACACCACCCGCGGTTTCTTACATCTGGCCACTGTGTGTCCCGGCTCCTGACAGTTGTAGCACAGGAACGGCTTCCTTGCCTCGAACTGCCCTGTTGGGCTTTTCCGCGCCTCGTCTCCGTTCGAGTGTTCTGCGCTCTTTTCTGGGACCTTTTGTCCTGCTTCGGGCTTCTCGGGCCCGTTTTCTCGCGAGCCGTTACCCTGTCGGAAGGTCTTGCGCTGATCGCTTCGGCCGGATTCGCTTTCCTCTCCGCTCAGCTTTCTACGCGTTGCGTACTCTTCGGCTAGCTCAGCGGCCCTTTCGACAGAGTCGACTCCCACCCTGTCCTGCACCCAGAGCTTGACTGACTGCGGAATGTTACGAAAGAACTGTTCGAGGCACACACACTCGACTACCTTGTCTCGGCTTTCGTACACTTCCTCGCTCTTCAACCATTCTATCAGGTTGGTTTTAAGCCCGTACGCGAATTCCGAGTAGCCCTCGCTGCTCTTTTTGGATGCGTTTCTAAACCTTTGACGGAACGCCTCGGCAGAAAGGCGGTACCGCTTCAAAAGGCTGGACTTCACCTTGTCGTAGTCGTCCGCGTCTCCAGCACTAAGGCGCGCGACAACCTCTGCAGCCTCACAGGGCAACAGAGTCAAAAGCCGTTGCGGCCACGTTTCTGGGGCGAAGCTCAACTTCTCACATGTCCTCTCAAAGTTAACTAAGAATAGGCCCACGTCTTCCCCAACTTTAAACGGCTGCATGAGCTTCTTCATTTGATACGACTCGGTCTCGCTTGCTCGTACCGGAGCCCCAACTCTACTGTTCTGCGAGTTTAATCGCTGTTGTTCAATTTCGAGCTCTAGCCTTTTCAGCGCTCGCTCCTCTGTCGCCGCAGCCTGCGCTCGTTCCTCTCTCGCTGCAGCCAGTTCCCGCTCTCGTTCCTCTCTTGCTGCAGCTTGCTCTCGTTCTCGTTCCTCTCTAGCTGCAGCTTCGCTCTTAGCGTTCTGAAGCAGTTCCCACGCAATTTTAATTTCCTCTGCTTCCGCGCTCTCTGAAATCGCTTTACTGATCTCAGATTTCTTCATCTTTTGCTCCACCTCCACACCCAATTCTTCACATAAACAGAGTAAATCTGTTCTCAGTAACCTCATCAGATCCATGATCGCTGCTCTTTAGCTTTGGCTTTGCTATAAAACTTGTCGCGAGGTTGTACACAAACCTAGCGCACGAGTCAAACACTAAGGATTCCCAGCAGTTCAAAATTAATTACCCATAATCTGAAGCCTGGCGAATCTCAAAGCAAAGTCCAACCGCTCACCCACAGATGTAGCACGATGTCGCATGGTCCGATCCCAACCGCTGCCAACCAGTTGTTCGAGGCGGGGTTTAGGCCGCTCGTCCGGAGGCTTCCTGGCCTTTGACGACGTCCATTCCCCGAAGTGAAGAACCCAGGGGTCCAGTGGAGGTGGGAGAATTGGTAACGTAACGAACGGTTTAATTACATGGTAGCGATACAGTCGTCAAATCCAAGAGAACAAATGGAGCTCTCACGCCCCGCCTTATATAGGGGTCCGTTTTCTCCCTCTCCCTCCGCCAGGGCAGCAGGTGCGACAGCCACGTGCTTGGCAGCTGGGTCCGTCGCGTCGCAGACAGAAATGAGTCATAGCCAAGGTTCTCCGCAGTTAGGCCAGGCCTCTCTCCCCTTCCGGAGCGCACGAACCCACACGCACACACACACACGTCCCGTTGACGTCACGGACGCGTTGAGACACGTTTTGGGCAGCCTTCGACAGGTGGGCGTCAGTCCTGAACACGTCGGGACTCGTTTTGGGACTCGTCTCCGCAGCGTTGAAACTCGGAAGAAGGTTGCCGAAGGTTCCATTCTTAACAAGGGCAAGAAGGCATCAATCGAGTCTTCGCTTACGCAAGCCGGACACTGTCAAAGGCGGAGATAAATTACACAACGACTGAAAAAAATGTCTTGCGGCCGTCTAGGCAATCACGAAGGTTCGCCCGTACTTGTATGGGAGCCCGTTCCGCGTTGTAACGGACCACCACTCGCTCTGCTAACTTCCGAATCTCAAGAACCCTTCAGCACGCCTCGCACGATGGAGTCTCCGACTACAAGTCTACAAGTCTACAAGTCAGGCCGCAAGCACAGCGACGCCGACTGCCTCTCCGGAGCCCCTGTCGAGACACCACCCGGCAGCAGCGACGACGACGACGTCGAGTGCATCCTAGGCTCAGTGAAAATCGACGACACGGCACGATGTCATCGAGACGATCCTGAGCTGCGCGCACTAATAGAGCACCTGGAAGGGCGCGGGGTTACCATACCACCTGTTTTCTCACGAGCCCTGCTGACCTTCATCATTCGACAGGGTGTACACTACAAAGAAAACTTCGGGGACAACAACTCGCCGAGGCTGCTAGTAATCCCGAGCGACCTTCGAGAGGAGATCTGTCAAGCCTGCCACAACGACCGGACGTGCGAACACCTTGGTTACAGGCGGACACTCGCCCGTATTCGTGAAAAGTATTATTGGCCCAAGCTCCCCAAAACCGTCCACCTATACACACGATCATGCCAATGCCACGAGTACCTGCGACGCAAGAAACCTCCGACGAAGACGGCAGTTCTTCTCGAGCCAATTCTTTCGCCAACTGTACCGTTCCAATAAATCAAAATAGATCTACTTGACCCCTTTCCGACATCAAGGTCGGGGAAACCGCTGAATAATCGTCGCCACAGATTATTTCACGCGCTACGCCGAAACGAAAGCCCTTCCTTCATGGACATGGTTAAACATTCCGCAAAAAGAGACGAGAACAAACGTGAAAGGAACACAGAACACAGACAGCGCGCTGTTCTGTGTTCCTTCCACGTATGTCCTCGTCTCTTTGTGCGCGATTTTTAACCATGTTCAACGTTTACCAACTCGCCCAGCTGACTACTCTTCTACAGTTTATTCCTTCAGGGACTGCTGTGTAAGTCGCCAAGTTTTCCATCAAGTGCATCGTCCTCCGGCACTGCGCTCCCGAAGATCTGATTACAGATCGTGAGTCATCGTTCATGGCACAGCTGATGCACGAGGTCCTCCGTCTCAGCCGCACCAACCACCGGCGAACCACAGCGTACTGTCCTCAGACTAATGGGCTAAAGAACGTATAAACAATACCATCGCCGACGTGGTGTCGATGTACGTTGACCTGGAAACAAGACGTGGGACGAGGTTCTGCTGTATGTCACATTCGCCTCCAACACAGCGGTTCAGGAAACCACTGGTGTTACACGACTCCAACTGGTGCATGGTCGCAAGGCGGCTACAATGCTTGACACCACTCTACCTCAGGAGCCAGCTGGCAACGGAAGTGAAGACGCCAAAGTGGTTGTGCAACGAGCAGACGTTCGCCAGCTCGCCCGGGTGCGGATCCAAGACCAGCAACGTGTCGACGCTGGCCACTACAACCTTTGTCGTCTGGACGTTCACTTCCAGCCCGGAGATTTGCTGTGCGTTTGGACTCCGATACGACGTCGTAGCCTCAGCGAGAAACTTTTAAAGCGCAACTCTGGACCAATCAAGGTCCTTCGACGCCTGGGAGATCTCAACTACGAAGTTGTGCCCGACGGAACGTACGTATCGTCACGATGCCGACCGCGACCCGAGGTGGTTCACGTCGTTCGACTCAAGCGGTTGTGTGCTCGATAGGACTGTGGACTTTGTGTATTTCAAATGATTCTTTAATTTACCGTTCTTTTTATCTGCTTTGTTTTGTTTTGTAGTGGATCGGGGCGATACACTTTTCAAAGGAGGGAGTAATGCCGCTCGCTCAGCTGGCTAAGTAGGCTGCGCGCGCGTGGCCTACCGGTTATCGTGCTTTCCTCCTGCGCGAAAAGCCAGGGTTCGATTCCTGAGAGCGACGCACCTCTTATTTATTCTTGCAATTTAAAGCTCTAATAAATGCTCTACATGCCGATCCTTCTACACCGATTGTTTCAGAAGCCCCCGCTTGTTCATAAGGGGCTCCAAATGGCGAGTCGGAGTCAGTCTCGCCCCAGCGTTCGATCCTGCTGTTACGCCGACTTCGACGCCCACGACGCTCTGTTGTAATCGTCGGTTTCCGTTTCGTTTAGGGCACAAGTTCGCCCTATTAAGCGTCCATTTCTTCTTGTTTATTTATTGTTTTTTTGGTCACCACCCGTGACAATGTCATATTAGGCTACATAAAAAATTCACATTATCCCCTATCTGTCCAGACGATTGTTACAATCCCCTGTTCGCTCCAAATTAGACTACACTACTGCAATCTTCCTTGTGATATAGCTTACATTTATAACATTTTTTTTGTTCATTAAAAGCATATTATCAAATTAGATACATAAGAACATACGAGGCATAGTAAAAAAATGAAAGCCGTTTACAACTCGCTGTAACGCCGAATTAGAGCGCAGCTCTTGAGGAGGGGGTAGGCGCGGGGGGGTCACGTGACCTGGGGGGTCACGTGACCTCGGGGCGGTCACGTGACCTGGAGGGTCACGTGACCTGAGGGTCGCGTGACCTCGGAGGGAGGTCACGTGGCAGGGGGGTCACGTGGCAGGGGGGTCACGTGACCTGGGGGGGTCACGTGACCTGTGAGTCACGTGATCTTGGGGGTCACGTGCCCTTGCGGTTACGCCGACGCCGACGCCGCTCAAGCCGGAAACGGGCGCCTAAGAGCTGCGCTCTAAAAGTAACGGCAATTTAGCCGTGAGAAAATCAAATCTAGTGATAGACTGCTGCGCTGCAAATATGTTTTGACCTACCACAAGAGGGACGCCGGCCTGGCGACTTGATGGGAAATTTCAAGTGACCACAGCGCTTTCAAAATGGCCTCCTTCTTGTTAGCATGCACCAGGGAGGAGCAGCGTTCGGTTATCTGATATTTCGATGCAGAGAGCCAAACACTTGCGGATATTCATTGCAGGATGCTGACGCAGTACGGAGACACATGTGTATTACTTCGACAGGTGTACGAGTGGCACAAAAAGTGTCAAAGGGGAGCGTCTAGTTTGCCGGACGCGCCTCGCTCCGGCCGGGCTCACACTTCAACGACGCTGGACGCAATCTCTGCTGTGGAGCGGCTCATACACGGGAACCGGCGTGTCACCATCAATGAAGTGGCTGAAGAATTGAATATTAGTCCTGGCTCAACGTACTAAGTCATTCATAATATTCTGAAGTACCACAAAGTATCCTCCAGGTGGGTAGCAAAACAACTTATGCCGGACCTTTAGGAGTGCCGTGTGGATGCTTGTGAGACGCTACAGCGACACTACGAAACCCAGGGAGATACGTTTCGTGGACGCATTGGCACCGGAGATAAATGCTGGGTACACTGCGCCCAGCCAGAGACAAAGCGAGCAAGCGAGGAGTGGCGACACACAACGTCACCAAGGCCGAAGAAGTTCAAGACAGCGCCATCGGTGGGCAAGCTTATGCTCACGGTCTTTTGGGACCATAAAGGCCCAATAGCGGAACATTACATGCCCAAGGTACTCACCGTGAATATTGCATCATACTGCAACCTGCTTGAGAACCACTCGAAGTCTGCAATCATGTTAAAGCGTCGCGGATTGCTCAGCTCAGGAGTAGTAATGGTTTCTTGTCGATCGTGGAGTGCTGCGTTGGCTGGAGGGTGGCTCGTTTTCGGAGACCTCAGTGACGCTCAGGACTCGGTGGTTTAGTAAATAAATATATATTTACAAATGACGAACAACTTTTTACAACACGAAACAAGAAAACGTCACGCTTCGGCGTACTGTCGCTCGCGACAGCCCAACGCCAACAATAGCGCCTCGGCGCCAAGTCCCTTGCCGCGCACGGCAAGTTCTCTGTCGCGCAAGACAGAGTACGCGGAGCCCTCGGGACCGCGGGAGAAGACGACTTGCTCCGCGCACGGGCTCGTTCAAACTCAAATTCTCCAAAAAGGCACGAAGACATTCCGAAGGGAGGCCGGACCTCAACCTCTCCCCCCGAGTCGCCAACGTGGCCTTGACAATGTCACTTCCCCAATTACCCCGGCGGCAAGGGCAACCACCCGCTCCCGCCCTGGGAACGAAAACTGTGTTTATTTCCCACGCAAGGAAATCTGCTTCCACTTTCGGGAGCTGGCCGCCGCTTGCCGCCAAAGGGGAAAACGTGAGGCATCGGGCTGCGGAAGACACGGCGCCCGAGGCTCGATCTGTGAAGGAGAGATAACCGAACGCGCGAGGCGACCAGGAGGCAGCCGTGGGGTCCGGGGCCGATCGTGTCGTTCAGGAACCGGACACTGCCGTTGAGTCCAACACCGATCGCGCTCTTCAAGAAGTAGGGTTTGAGGCCGATCGAGCCGTACCGGGACCGGAAAATACCTTGGGGTCCGGGGCCGAACGTGTCGTCCAGGAACCGGAGACTCCCGTGGGGTCCAACGCCGATAGCGCTATCCAGAAACCGGACACTGTCGGAGGGTTCGGGCCGATCGCACCGTACTGGGACAGCAAACTACCGTGCGGTCCGAGGATGATCCTGCCGCACAGAAAGAGAAGACTGCCGTGGGGTCGGACGCCGATCGCGTTCTCCAGGAACCGGTCACTGTCGAAGGGTTCGAGGCCGATCGTGCCGTACTGGGACCGGAGACGGCCGTGGTGTCCGAGGCCGACCGCGCTGTCCAGGAACTGGACACTGCCGTGGGGTCTGAGGTCGATCGTGGCGTACATGGACCGGAAACTGCCGCGGGGTCTGAGGACAATTGGGCCGCTCACGAACGAGGGTCTTCCTGCATCCGGGCAGCTGGAAGGGAGGAGCTCCCGGAAAACCAGGGGTCGGGCCCGGCGCTGGGGAGACTGGTAGATGCCGAGGTCGCGAAGGAGGCTGCGGCAGTTGTTGAGATTGGACTTCGGTGTTCCCCAACGGCCCTTGCGGTGAGGGTGTGACAGAGTGGGCGCCACCAAGAGGGCGGCGCGGGGAGGTACAGGTGCAGGAGCACGAATCGCCGTGGGGCGACAATCTCGGAGCGGGGACGGCGATGGCGCGCCATGGGCGCAAAGTTGGTCCTTTCTTTGACCGAGCTGACTGCGAAGCGAGTGCCGAATACGTTTCCCTGGGGAGACCGAGCCGAGCACGCCTTCGTGGGCCTAATGAAGCTCTGGCGAGCGACACTGTCCTCGCGACACTTGACACAGGGGCCCGAGTAAGGGATGATTGTACGGTGGCAGGGGAGCGCTTTGTCTCGCTTATGCACGTGGTGTCAGCGGGTGTGCGTGTGGGGAGGCGATCACTGCCGTGGCCCTTGCGAGGTGCCATTGAACTCGCACTTGCTGTGTAGCGTTTGCCGCGCTTTTTGTTGGTTTTGTTGTCTTTTGTTTACGGCAAGTCTTGCGGCGCTCTTGATGTCGTTGGTGCGAGCAAGACATGTCCGCAGAGTCTAGCTGAGTGAGTGATCAAGGTTTCTGTATCCACAAGCAGAAAGAAGTGTTCTCTCTGTTTTGAGTTTTATTTAGCAAGTCGTGCCAGTGGAGCGTGGCTGTGTTACTTCAAGCCATGTGTCTTTTTTTTTTCTTTTTTTGCTTGAGTGTAAGCGGTTTGTTTTTGTCGTCTTCTTGTTGGGGTTTCGGCCTTCCTATTTTTGTAACTGCTGGCTAGTCCAGCAGTCCTTGCGCAGTTTTCGGGGGGACGTGAAGGGATGGCCTAAGAAGCTTAGCCGAAAGAGCTCGGGGAATTGGCGGCGTGGTCACCCGAAGCGTCCCTCGGAGGCGCCTGATGCCTTACGTCTTTCCCTTTGGCGGCAAGCGGCGGCCAGCTCCCGAAAGTGGAAGCAGATTTCCTTGCGTGGGAAGTAAACAAAGTCTTCGTTCCAAGGGCGGGAGCGGGTGGTCGCCCTTGCCGCCGGGGTACTTGGGGAAATGACTTTGTCAAGGCCATGTCGGCGACTCCGGGGGAGAGAGGGAGGTCCGAGCCCGTGCGCGGAGCAAGTCGTAATCTCCCGCGGTCCAGAGGGCTCCGCGTATTCTGTCTTGCGGGGCAGAGAACTTGCCGTGCGCGGCAAGGGACTTGGCGCCGAGGCGCCATTGTTGGCGTTGGGCTGTCGCGAGCGACAGTACGCCAAGCGCGACGTTTTATTGCGTTGTTTTGTAAAACGTTGTTTATAATCTGTATTATATATTTATTTACTCAACCACCGAGCCGTGAGCGTCACTGAGGTCTACGGAAACGAGCCACCCTCCAGCCAGCGCAGCACTCCACGATCGACGAGAAACATTACTGGGGTCTTGCAGCAGCACGACAAAGCGCGCCCTCACACGGCACGTACGACAACGGAAGAAATCAAAGGACTGCGGTTTGAGTGAATTCCGCACCCACCATACACGCCAGACCTCGCACCGAGTGACTTTTCCCTATTCACAACTTTCAGCGATGGTGGTACCGCGGTGTGGGAATCGCGCTCTCTAGCTCCTGGATGATAGGCTTCAGGATAAAGGTGCTTGCCATCACCTTTCTGGCGTGAAAAAATAAAGTAAGGCTCCAATAGAGCTCGTATTTAGCAAATCTAGAATTGCTTACACGTCGTAGGCCTAGCCTCATACTCCTGTTCAACGACGATCATCCAAATGACAGCCATTTTGATGGGCGCTAGTGCGCCACCTATAGGTCGCAAAAGTTGCGAATTCCGACCCCTCAAAGGGGTTCTCGGGGGAAAGAGGTTTGATACCGATGGTGACCTGATAGCGGCAGTGCATTCCCGACTCCGGTGTCAGACACAAGATTTTGTAGCGTGAGCTACACTGGCCAAAGTTGAGCAGTTTCGCGTGGCTCCTGGAGAGCCGTGCTGTGCATGTTCGAGGAGCAGTGATGTCACGCGGCGCACAGCTGGCGCGCCGGAGCCGCCGCCGCCGCGCGCTCCGCCGCCGCGCGCACCTCGCCGGTCTGCGCAAT
Organism: Ixodes persulcatus; assembly: GCA_013358835.2. NCBI lineage: Eukaryota > Metazoa > Arthropoda > Arachnida > Ixodida > Ixodidae > Ixodes > Ixodes persulcatus. The sequence goes on along the minus strand of JABSTQ010005895.1, from coordinate 52,832 downwards.
CCAGAGGAGTGACGAAATAGCCTCGGCAGACGCGCTGGCGCCGGCGCGTGCCCAGCTGTGCGCCTCCGTTGCGCAGTAGCCAAGTCTAACGCTGCACCGGATTCGCTTGATAGCGCCTCTTATTTTGTGCGCGTGCGCAGAGGTATCAGTGGGGGTTACATATAGCGAGGCGTTTGCCAGTGTGGTATTGCCGCGCGCGCAGCTGGTCAAGTAGGGCAGCGCGCGCGTGGCCTAACGGTTATCGTACCTGCCTCCCACGCGAAAAGCCAGGGTTCGATTCCTGGGAGTGACATGTCTTTTGTTTATCCCTGCATTCAGTGTTCTGGCAAATTCGAGAATCCTGGCGCTTGTTCAAGCTGCGAATGTTCTACGCGTCGAACTTTCTGCGCCGATTATTCCAGAAGCTCACGCGTGTACATAAGGGGCTTCGCGGAGCGAGCCAGAGTCAGTTTCGCCTCATCGTTCGATCTTGCTGCTTCGCCGCCTTCGACGCCCGCGACGCTCTGTTGTTATCTTTCTTTTTTTCCTTTTATTTTTGGGCACAAGTTCGCTCCATTAAACGTAGAGAGAAATTGCTGCTCAGCAGCGCAGAAGAGCGGAGAAGCTTAACTCATCGGATCCCAAACTAGAGTCACATAATGCGTATACCGTGTGTGTGTCATTGAAGAAGCAGTAAGCATGATAATCAAGCTAATCCTAGAAAACCAGGAAAGCTAAGAATAACTATCTGAACCTTAGCTCACGCTACGTATATCCTGGCATAACCGAGCTAAGCCACTGCAATTTTTGTTTCCCGCGGCATCTGTGCATTGGTGAAGCGTTGGCGTACATGTGTCGAGCGAGGATGTAACTATGTTGAAAAGTAATAAAGGAATTTTCATGATATCTATAGTGCTACGCAAATACAAAATAAATTGCAGTTACTTTTTTCACGTATAGGAACCATACAAGAGTATATAAGACGTTATAAGAAACTTATAGAAGTATCTTATAACTTTTAGAGCGCAGCTCTTAGGCGCCCGTTTCCGGCTTGAGCGGCGTCGGCGTCGGCGTAACCGCAAGGTCACGTGATTCCCCAAGGTCACGTAACCCCCCAAGGTTACGTGACCCCCAAGGTCAAGTGACCCCCCAGGTCACGTGACCCCCCTGCCACGTGACCCCGGAGGTCACGTGACCCCCCAGTACACGTGACCCCCAGGTCACGTGACCACCCGAGGTCACGTGACCCCCCCCCCCAAGATCACGTACCCCCCCCCAGGTCACGTGACCCCCCCCTCCGCGCCTCCCCCCCCTCCTCAACAGCTGCGCTCTAATTCGGCGTAACAGGGAGTTGTAAACGGCTTTCATTTTTTATTAAACTTATTCTGTTTTTATATATTATCATAAGATTCTTATACGCTTTTGTAGAATCTTATTTTATCATATGCGTTTATTGGACCAACATATGTCTTATACATATAGGATTTTTTACCAGGGCTCGGATCCTGGTCAGACGACACTTACCACTAACCTGAAATCATTTAAAAATCTTGTCGCTCACATTACATGAAGGAGCTATCATATTGCAGCCAGTATATCATTTATAAAAGCTAACCCCTTTGAAGCTCTTTTTTTTTGTCGCGCCGTAGGTGCTCTCATAATATATCCCACTATCGTATATAATATTAGAACTACGCCCCTGACTCCTCTTGCATTATTTATTCACCTATCGATCACCCAGTTCAAATTTAAAATTCCACTTCCTTGAACCAGAGCCCATACCAATTATTTTATACCTAGTATGCATCATCATAGTGCAACTACCGGCGCGCATTATTATCAATACCTTCATGATATCTGTTAACAGATGTGGTTATTACTTGTGTTTTTTTGAAATGGCCAAAATTGTGTTTGATATTAATTTAGGTCTATTTAGCTCTGTGTAGTTTCCCACTCCCCTCTGGAGCGCCCTTTGACCCTATGGGTACTGCAAAAAAAGTGAAAGCCGTTTACAACTCCCTGTAACGCCGAATTGGAGCGCAGCTCTTGAGGAGGAGGAAAGAAGGGTAATTAGGGGAGGGTATACCCCTCCTCCTCATCCTCCCCTCATTCTTCAATCTCCTCCGGGGGGGGGGGGGGGGGGGTCACGTGACCTCGGGGGGAGGGGGTCGTGATCTGTGACCTCGGCGGGGGTAGGGGGAGGGGGGGGTCACGTGACCCGGGGGGGGGGGGGGGGCTCGCGCGGTGCATTATGGGATATTTCCCATAATGCACCGCGCGGTTACGCCGACGCCGACGGCGACGCCGACGCCACTCAAGCCGGACAAGGGAGCCTAAGAGCTGCGCTCTAATATATATAAGTGAATTCTTAGCCTAAGCAATAGAAGGCTTCAATGCGCTTGCTTCTTTTTCACCCTGATTACGCGAGAAAACTCTATATGTAAGACATATTTACTTGTAGACATGAAACGAATATTTTTAGTCTACACCTGTCAATTCTTGCAAAATAAACAACATCCACAGCGTATTCTTTTAAAGTTTTCTAAACGCAAACTCGAAACGAAATGTATAAAGCGGTGAAACTTGCGCGCAAACAATTTCTAAACAGGACAATAGTATACAGGCTCTTTCCAAAACAACGAGCCTCTAATGCATCATCACTTGCTCTTTTCTCATTTGATTCAAAGACGCTTTTTTTTCCAGTTCCAGTAGATGAATATCTGAATGAAAGTCCAGAGCCACGTGGTAAGCACATTATAATTTTGTCGCGCAGATCAGTTAACACTCAAGGAGAGGTTCTGCCTATTCGGTGCGAAAAGAGTAGAAACTCTGATTAGCCCTGTGTGACCCTGTTACCATCAACACGACATCAGAATTTATTATTTTTCTTGAAAGGTATTTCTGAGCATCAAATTTTACCACTTTAGCTGGGTCTCTAAATTCGCATTTTCTATTGCGGTGAAATGAATAAACACCATTCAATGCTAAGAAAAAAAAACTGAAAAAGTACTCGCTCGTTCGTGCTAACTTTCTCGGGCTCTGCCGAACTGTATGTTCGAGCGAATGTTTGACCATTAAGAGCATCCTGGTGTCTGGAACCTTCTAGCTGATGCAGAGCTCCCCGATGTCTGGCGACCTGAAATGTACATTATGATTGACAGCTCAATAAACGAGTACCTCAGAGGTATCAAAAGGCTACAAGTGCTCTACATCGTAAGGCTTATGAATATCGTGAGTAGGTATTTTGTATTTAATATTTCTACGCTACTTAGATAAAATTGTAATCTACTATCAAGAGCTGAATATTGATATTCTAAGTCAACACACCGAGTTTGTTTGTCACTCACATGCTTCGCGCACGCAGGTTAATGCAATCTTCAAGACGGTTAAGAAACCCTTAATAAACCTCCAACTTGTTGGAATATATCGGTTCCAAGTAAGTATTAAAAATCCAAAACGTCAGATTTTGGCATTTTTACATTTTATGAATATTTAAACATTAAAGGTGAAGGCATCACATTTAACATCAAAAAATATTTTTTCAATTCTTTTATTCAAGTGTATGGGGACCTGTATTCATGGTCACGACAAATCTTGCTTAAGTGCAATAATAATTTCTGGCCGAGAATAATCTTGCTTACCGTGGCAAGTCGGGCCATAAAGTTTGTAGATGGCGTTGTCAGCATCGAGAAGGCACTACACCACGATGATCTGCAGGCACTGCCACTTCCAGAGAGAATTTGGTTCTCAATTTCAGAAGTTTCAATAACAGTATTTATTTTTCACTCTAAATGCCTACAGACAAAACAGGATGAGCCATTTATTGTGGAGGAAGATGGATTCATCGAGGGATATGAAACGTTGGATGCCTTCGGTAAATTCACAAAAAATACTTTGTTCGCAAGACATGCAGATTTCTACTTTTTGCTCGCTGGGTAAGCACGCAAAAGGGCATTTGACCTAAGGCTTATTTGTATCATAAATCTGAATTAGCATAGATTCTTGTTTTATGCTATTTCGATCCCCACAAACTGGTGTCTGTCTTCAAATAACTGTTTGGGTTTGCTTGTATGAATGCAAGGTTAGTGAAGCCGAAACCAAATTTTGCAAATAATTCTATACCACTTAAGTACCAAGAACCTTTTTATATATCAAAGCTCATGCGCTTTGCAGGTTAACAAATTGAGTCTATTCTTTCTCACAAAGGAGGTCATTTGAAACCTAGACTGGCTTTTGCAGTGAATAGAACTTAGCCGCTGGGTGTTCCGATACCCACAAACGCATCTTTAAATATAGTTGGGGACAGGTTAAGAGTTAAGCAAAATCTGCTCCCACGTCTTTCCAGTTTTGCAGAGGGAACGCTGTAGACGCCTTCTCTCCAGCGTTCGCTCTGCTAAAGTAAAGAAAGGTGAGAGGAGCTTCCACTTTACACTTAACCTGTCACCGACTAGTCCTTTAGCAAAAGGGTAGTTGAGTTTTCTCTTCTGAAATATATAGAGAATCATTTTTTGTAAGGTAAAGCCACCTTACAATTATTTGGAAGGTGCCTTTACCTCTCTTTATTTTTAGTCAATAAAAACACGAAATCTTTGGCTAGTGATTAGATTTCTCATAAAGAACTAGTGTTTTTTTAGGAGAAACTGCAATATTGCCTTCTGCAATGTACCAGGTTTCACTCAGCTAAACCTAATTCAATGGACCTCCTACCCGTTGCCTCCACAGGCGGTAAGACGAAATCTAACAACTGCTTGGACAATGAAGTAGGGAGAACGGCAGACGACGAAATGTAGCTCTTGCATTATTAATGAGGTAGCATTAGTGCCCTAGTAGAGTGGTTCTCTACCATTGATGTTTCCAGACCCCTTGTGAATCGACGAATATCATGGGGGACCCCTTTTGTTGTGAGGCGAAGGGAAATATTTAAGTCAATTATGATCATTAGTTCATAAACGAATAAAACTAAGGGCTAATGTGAAGTAGACTTATCTGATTGACATACACACGAGAAAACGCAACCGAAACTTGGAACGTTTCATGTCAATATGAAAAAAAAAAACTTTAATTGCCGGGCTTGACTGATGAGGCAGAGCTTCGCGGACCCCCATTTGAGAACCACTGCCCTAGCACATGCGATCTCCTAGGACAGGTTTGAAGCACACGCATGCAGCACACGTTCGCAACGTCGCCACGGGATGGCGCCACAACACCACTGGCAATAGGACCCATAGCAACGTAGGCCGCACTAGATTATCTCGTTATTGGGAGCGACGCAGTGACGTAACACCTAGCAACCAAAAATCGCTGGCGACGTCCCCCTTCGACAATTTCGGCTCCGCGCAGTGGGGACGCCGGGTGTATCACTGGGGCGCATGTTAACCCACCGCGGCCACCCGTCCACGCAGCTTGGTGGCGGCAGTCTGCGGATGCCTCACTACACAGCATTAACCCACCATGGTCCACTCCTACACGCCGCCCAGCGGCGCCCCACCGGCGGCCCAACTGCGCCTTAACCCCGATATCGTCGACTGCAAACTCGTTGCTATGTGTCACGTTACGCTGTCGCTCTCTACAACCAGCCAAACCTGTCCGACCGCCGTCGTACAGTTTCGAGAATGTTCATAAGGCGGAAAAGTGCTGAGAGGATGCATTCACCATGCTTTGTTTATAACCGCTGCCCGAATTGCCCACGCATTACCCCTAAAATCAGCGAGGCGGCAGCAGCGATTTCGACCCATCTTTCTTGTTTTTGTTGTCCTTGTTCGAAGCAAGTCTTAACTAGAATAATGACTTAGACGGCTGCGGGCCTCGCTAATAACAGAAAAGGGGGGGAAGGCAGGGGGAGGGCGGAAGTGGGGGAAAAAGTAGGTACTTCATGAGGTTCTCTAGGATACTGTAATGAAAATACCCAGCAGTCACGAGGCCTTTACAAATCGCGCACTGTCTATGTTTTACTAAGTACTTTCCCGATCTGCTTGGAGTAACACGTAAAATAAAGTGCGACAAAAGTTTTCACTGCCAAACAAAAACATTTGAAACTAAATAGTTGTATGCTTGATTTCAGACGTCGCTTAGAAAAACGAAACAAAGAAGGGAAAATATCTCCAAGTATTCTAGGTAAGACAAATTAATATTCAACTTTGCATATCGGAGATTTGTTAGAATATTGAACAAACAGGTTTTACTGGCTGCAGCTAGAATGACTGTGCTCCCTTTTGAATCCTCCTTTTCATTTTAATGCTAGTAATCCATACTGAATTAAATTATTTTGTACTGTTAGAAATCTAGAATCTGTAAGTGTAAATTTTAAAGCGGTAGATGTATAGGGCGTACCAACTTCATGAGCAGCGTAAGCACGAAACGTGTAGGTCGGTCATTCTGTAACCGCTTGACAATTTTGAAAAAATAAAACGGCAACAGGTTCAAGGGATCGCGTCCCTGTCACCGGCGTAGAAGCGGAGAGCGCTGCTGACTGAGCCGCAGACCTAACATTCAGTAGCGGGAGGAGCAGAAGCCGGTGTTTTGCGATAGAGTGCGGAGTGGAGAGGGGTGGAAAGGACAAAAAAGAGAGGAGCTGAGACTGGTGCTGAATGAGCGCGCTGAACAAGGAGGAGTAGAAAGGGTAGAAAAGCGCGCTTCCTCTCTGTCGGTGACTCAGAAAACTCAGCGCGACGGCATACTCTAAGGACAAAAGGAAGAAAAAGGAGTAACGGCGCGTTTTCCTCCCCTCGACTGACTCGCTCCCAAGCGTATCCGAGAGGCATGGGAGAAACAGGATGACGTCCTCTTTCAAAGGCTAATGGAAGAAGGTCTCCTCTTCGCGCATTTATTTGTTTGCTTTTTTATAGTCAAAGGGAGGCGCTTTGCATGCGCAGTTTGATAAGCAGCATTTGTGCGCTCATTCACAAATTGTCAACGGATAATACCGCCGAGAACAACCCTGCAAGTCAACCGCAGGCGATCCATAACACCCTCCTCTTGCAATCCTACCAAGGACGCCGAGTATTTCTGCTGCTTCGCTTATCTTACCTGCTGCACCGTTTCTACCTTTAATTTTGGAATACATTTAATTTGGGAAGATCAGCCAATGGGGCTGTCATATTCAGCGTAGTTCAGAAATCATGCTACGTACACTGGACACGGCATTGCCAGGGTGTTTGGACAGCTGGGTGACGGCAGTGTCGGCTTGTAGCATGCGAGTGGTTCGGGCAGCCGTGGCCCCGATGATACGAGTACGTTCAAGACTCGAGGGCTGCTGCCTGCTCGTGACAAACTTCAAACTCCACGTAGCAGCGACTTTCATGCATATTATTTGTCTGCGCGCCTGATGTAATATGTTCTTGCCGAATGTGTCAACCGATGATCGCCCTGTTTCCCCTGTTTCTATTTCTCCGCGCACAACCAACATCGCTCAGGCACTGCTAACTGTTCTGAAAGGGGTCATAAACGGTAATGCGAACGGTCGCCGATGTCTCCATTTGTCCGAGTGTAAACCGACGATCATCTGATGATCATTTTGGTTCGTGACTCAGTGAATCAGCAATATCGCTAAAACAGTGCTGTTTATCCTGAAAGTGGTTGTGAACGAAGATGCGACCGGTCGCCCAGGTCTCCCTGTGTTTCGCAGCAAGATGACATATGCTCCCTGGTTGTTATTATATATCAATATTCACTGTTTTAGGGAACCTTTTTATTCGACTATGGTACAATCGATCAACCCGCAGATAGTGGATGTTGTGACGTTGATCTAGACCAGGGGTGGCCAAGTTGCGGCTCGCGAGCCGCATGCGGCTCTTCCCATGTTACAGTGCGGCTCGCGGCTCCCTCCCCAACCTCCCCCGCCTCCCTGCCGGTCACACGAGCACGTCCCCCCAAAAAAAAAGAAATGGAACGCGTTTTAAATCGAAAGGCAGGTTGCGGTTAGTTGGTCTTGTGCAACTGCCTTACGTACAGTTGGACTGTTTTTGACTCGGATGGGCTGAAAGTAGTTCGAGTTTCGTTTATTGCTATGGACAAAACTTTGCCCCCCCCCCCTCCCCCCCCCCCCCCCCCCCCCGCAGCTCTTGGAAGTTTCGTGGCTTTGTTTGCGGCTCTTAGGCCGGGTCAGCGTGGCCACCCCTGATTTAGACCGTAACTCCGATTGTACTATGGCCAATGTCGATGTCGCCTGCCTGCATTTCCCTGCTAGCCGCACTTCGGGCGCTTTCCGAAAATAGGGCTTAACAGCACTGAATTATTGCCGAAAAGAAACCTGTCCTTGTCTTCAAACATTGGCGTGCGTTAGTAATCGGCGGTCGAGACTCCTACGGCATGGTACGCCGACCTCGTCGGGGTCCCCAAGGCAGCGGGAAGCTATGGACTGCGCGTAGATTCAACCACGCTGAACCAGGTCGTCCCCCGAGAGCAGCATTTGATACTGACCGTCAACCAGTGTTCGGACTGCTGGGAAGCGCTACCGTCTTCCCCAAACTGGGCGAAATGTTTGTTTCGCCAGGTACACCCCTCCGAATGCTGCCAGGAGTACATGACATTCATAACACCCTAAGGGCGATTCCATTGCACGCGCGTCTCCGAGCTAGCGCGCCCGTGGCCGAATGTTTATCGTGTTGAGCTCCCAAGCAAAAGGCCGAGGTTTGATGCCTGGGGCGGACGCAACTTGGGTGTTGTGGCAAAAGAGTCGTCAAAGTCGATCATAATTTACTCGAATTCGCCCAGGAACATGGCGCGCCGATCTTTAAGTTCTGTTACTCCTCTTATGACACAAATTCCCCTTCCTACAAGAAACTGGATGCTTCCCTCAGGCAGAGCTTCACCACAGTTAGCTTCATCGCTCCCGACTGGTACGAAAGCACCAGACGAAATGATACTTCGGAGCTTACAAGGTACTTCGTCGAGTGAGAGATCTGAGCTACGAGGCGATGCCCGACGGAACAAGAACTTCATTACGCCGTCCACCGCGATCTTAAGTCGTCCACGTCGTGCACCTGAAACCGCGCTACGCTCAAAAAGATTGTGAATTCTGATCCCGTGCTAGGCTTGTTTACCAGCCTCCGAATGTTCCCATCATTTTGTTTGTTTTACTCTGTCTTGTTTTCATGCACATTACATCGAGATGATGCTCTTTAAAGAGGGGAGTAATGCCACGCGCGTCTCTGAGCAAACGCAACCGTTGCCAAACGATTCTCATTCTTGGCTCCTACTTAAAGGGACGAAGCTCGGTGCCCAAAAAAGCGGACGCATCTTTTTGTTATCTTTGTAAATGTCTCGTTCTGGTAAATTCGAGAACACTGTTGCTTGTAAAAGGTACTAATATTCCACGCACCAAATCTTCTACACCGATTGTTCCAAACGTCGGGCCGGGTAGCACGTATTTTCTCGGGCCCGGGCCGGGCTCGGGTTTGAACAAAAACGTTTTCGGGCCGCGCCGGCCCGGGCCGGCCCGGGCCGTGCCTGGGCAATCTTGTGCGTAAATCATAAATTATTGATAGCATTGATCATTAATTTTTTAGGTTCATTGAAAACAAAGAAGCCAAGTGCAGAGTCACTACAGAGTCGTTAAAGGAGCTGTGCAACGATATTCAATTGAAATGTTTTTCACTTTACACGAGCTTACTGGCACTAGTGGGACTCAAGGATACTCGCATGCAATGCCACTGGCCAAGAAACTCCTTTGTTGCGGTGTAATTTCAAGGACAAAAGCGATCATTTTCATTCAATCTCTCCTTTGCAAAATTCGATGACGTAACGTAGGGATCGCAGTCAACGTTACTAGATTACCTCAGTTGTGGAACTCCCGCGGAGGGGGGTACCCCCCCTCACTCACCTCAATCCGCCTAGAGTCCTTCGAAGCGCCATCTATATTTTTATTTCATAACTGTGCATTCTAAAAAGCACAGCTGAAGCGCCAAATGGCGATCACAACGCCGCCATTTCTCCCGCAGCGGTCACTCGAGGAACTGCACGTGACATCTATTTTTGGCTTCAATCGGGTTACAGGGGTTCCACCCCGTCTCCCTTGCGGACGCGCCGCGAAATACCCCCCACAGTTAAAATGCGCCTAGGTCGGGACGCGCTACCTGAAATCCCCGCTGATGCGTGGTTGTATAAAAACAATATTAATTGTGCTGCAAAACCTTGAAAACTAAACATTTTAGAAAACATCACCCGCCCCCATTTTGTACTAATCTCCAATAAAAGTTACTACAAAAAGAGTTTTTTTTCGTTGGTTTTTACGTTTCTAGTGACGTTGAAACGAACGTATCCCGATTCAGTTACCAAAGCAGCCGTCCGGCGGCGCGTCGAGCGAATCTGGGCGAGTCGTGGTGAGTGAGGGGGGGTACTGTTCGTGCATGCAGCGTCTATGAACAGTTCCGTAACTGAGTTAATCTAATAACGTTGATCGCAGTACACCCGTATGACGATATTTGAATGCGGTTCATAGATTGGACCCGAGCATTGCGTGGGCACTCGATTTAGGCTCGTGATAATTGATAGCTCGAGAAGCATTCGAGTAGTGGCCCGTGTCCAATCGCTGCAACGACGACAATAGCCGAGCCATAACAATGTCTGGAACTCAGCGCGTGTCCTGTGCTTTGCCAACCCCAGCGCGTGGCTATGATCAACATTGGCGGCATATAATCGGCTCCAGATCACGTGGCCGCTTGTTCTGGCTGCGAGTTGAGGGCGTGAACGCTGCTCGTTGTTTTTTTAATTTTTTTCTGGGACTTCTAATGCGTCGGGTGAAAAACGAAGGCGTGTTTCATAGGTCATTAACGTCAGGGATCCGTTCTAAGCGGTATTTGCGCAAAGTAAAAAAATTGTTGCATAGCCCCTTTAACGATAATAACAAAAAGGCGTCTTGCAGTTAGAATGCCTTCAAGTTTTTTCCGCGTGAGCGAGGGCTCAGTGTTAGAAATTGTAAACAAAATGAAGTCGCAGTCATATGCTTGTCAACCTGTCTGATCTATCGCTCTTTAAAATATCTAGTTCACTATTAGGAAGATTTAGAAAAGCGTACGCAAGCGCTTTGGGTACCCTAAAAATAGCGTCGCGATGTAAAACCTATGGCGATGCTAATTTTAGCTTGCCCAGAGTGCTTGAGTACGTTATTCTAAGACTCTCTATTGTACAGAGCGCGACACTACATTCGCCCGAACAAGCGATCGTCGGTTTTTTTTGTTAATCTCATAGAATCAAAAGGCTCTCATCAAAACTATTAGCGTCTTTGGAAGTGCTAGTCTGGGCCACAAACCTAAGCGTATACTTTGGTACCTACTAACACCGTTTCGAACTAAAATTCGAAAAGAGCCAACGCCGTGTTCGCGGTATCAGTGTCGAGCAGTGTACATAATCCGTTTCGCGCTTGCGCATTTTGGGGACCATCTTTAAAAAAAAAGTTTTAAGCGGTTATGTCGGAATATATTACGTTTAATCTTGCTGAAAGGGATGTATATTTTAAGAATACATTGACATGTAAAGCTATTTCAACAGATATTCTTAAACAGAACAGGTGCGCAGACCAGGGTTAGAACGATGGAGACTTTTTTGCGAAGAGGTTGCGGTTGAAACGGGACGCCTTCCAACGCAAAGCGTGTTTCGGAAATGGGTCCACATAAGAAGGGCGTTTAGGGAATGGTCGAAATAGGACAAATTTAAACGTGAACGGCGTTTTGGGAACGGGTCGAAACGGGACGGGTTCAAACGGGAAGTGGTTGTTTCGGGCTACACCCACCAGGCCGGGTCGGGCCGGACCTATAAACTAAACTTTCTTTCGGGCTCGGGCCGAGCCCGGGCCGTGTCTCTACCGGGGCGGGTCGGGCCGGGCCTAGAAATTAAAAATTCGTATCGGGCTCGGGCCGGTCCCGGGCCGTGCCTCCACCGGCCCGGGTCGGGCCGGGCCCAGAAATTCCGGCCCTTGCAGTGCTCTAACTTGAAGTATGTCCAAACAGAAGTTTAAAAAAAAAAAATTATTGATATTCTTTAAACAGACACATTCCGATTTTTCCCCTTCATACCTTCTTTACATGTATTTTACTAAAAATTTATTTTCACATAATAAGTCAAGATAAGGCAAATCACAGAACATAATTTTGGGGAACCCTCTTTTAAAGCAGCATTTCCTCTCCTTCTTTCGTTTGATTTTTCGTTGGCACTGCCAAGCAGGGAGGCAGAAACAAAATGCATTGCTGCCTGGCAGAATGCCCACTCTCCTACAGTTCAAAGTATAACATGAATATGCACCGAGATTGTAAAAGTATTTTTCAACACAAAAATCCAGTAGATCTTTCCTAGCAAGTTTGAAAAAGACGACAAAGTCGACAAATAGCGCACGAACAAAAATAAAGCTTCACTCAAACATGCTGGTACAAATTCAAATAAAAGAAAGAATAAAACATAAAGAACTGACAACCTGACATAAAGAACGACATGAAGAAGACCAAAAATATAATCAAAATAATGATAACTAAAATTTTAAAAAATATATTATTTTCACGGTTTTGTTACAGTTTTGTTTTCACGCACTCGACAAATGTTAAAAAAGGACTTTCCAAAATCATTAAAAAATAGACACATTCGTAAAAAATGTAAAGAGCATAATTCAACATCTGTTTACTCTAGTTGAACCGTATGTTCGTTTTTCTTGTGTCGGGCGGGAACGTATAGCCTTATCGTCTAGACAAACGATTTGGAGGACCATGGCCAGTGTGTCGTTCAAGTAGAGAACCAAGTTTTTAAGGCAAAGCACCCAGCGCTGACAAACATTGATGCAGTCCGCCTGCACTGGGTGCATAACTTTAAGTACCAACCAGCATCAAAACGGTTTTACACAACTTTGGAGTGCGTGCAAAAGGTCGCCTTTACCACACAAACAGGAATGGAGTAGAAGCCGGTCTCAAACATAACAAATGCACGGTAAATTGGTAGAAGAAAACCGTCCTAGATTCCGAACTCAACACCACCCCCACCAAGGCAACAAGGGTGGTTGCTGCAAGCATAAATTTTGCATAATAAAACCGTTCGTGGAAGCATAACAGTGCAATCATAAAACCATTCGTGAGTTCACAAAATTTATTTTATTTTACTTTTCTTTTTCTTAGTGACTTCTTGAAAGCCGTATGTAAAACTATGTAGAATTGAGACAGAGCATTCACCGAAAACAGAATATATATGTGAACACACAATGAGTACAGAAATGCAAAAACCAAGGAGTATTTATCTGTCTATTTTAGGCAGGAGAGCAGTGATGTGGTTCTGTAGTCGGTAACGGAATCAGAAATAAGGTTGAGAGGAGAAAGGGCGAGCACGAGCAACTACGTCTATACAGAAAAGCCGTAAATAGTTCTGGATTTCCCACGCCATCCACGACTACGACTTGGTGTAGCACATACAAAGAATTGTTTTCATTGAATTAGACAAGCCACAACGCCAGAGTGCCCTAGCTGTGACGTTGTTAAAACAATTCATCACATATTTTTGGGGGGAATCTACAAGGAAGAATTAGAAGAACTAGAAAACACGCTCGCATGCCTGGATAACCGATCTTTTTCTTTGGCAAACTTCTTGATACCAGAGACCATCTGTGCAAGGAAGCCGAGGCAACAAAAGCACTTGTATATTTCCTAAAGAAAACACAACTAGCCTTTTGTTTGTAGATGATAATCTTGGTTGTGTTCTCGAACAGTGTCGCGCTTGAAGTCATTGAAACAAATCATTTTTACGATTTTATTACCTCGATCGCTTTTTTTTAATTCTTTCTTTTAATTACCATATCCCCCTTTTCCTAGGCAGTGTAGCCAACCGAAAAAAACAGACCAGATTAATCTTTCTGTTTTCCTATTCTGAGTTTTCTTTTTCATCACCACAAGCCGAGTTTTAGTCATCTCTCCCCTCGAAGACTGCTGGCAGGCATACTGATGTGTATCATTGTGCAGTCCTTGGTTTTCCAGCGCAGCTCTGGCCACCTGTCCATTAATCGTAAAGAAGATTGCCACGATTTTTTTTGAACAATTCTTGTCATTTTGAGCTTCAGCAGTATAGTTTCTCCAGACAATGTCGAAACGGATGACGTGTGCTTTGTTTCGAGAGCATACGGGTAGGTCAACATCTTCTTGCTCTTTACAATGTAAGATTCCGAAGTGGCAACTCTCAGGGTTGCCACATCGGAATTGGTACGGCATTCCTTGGCACAATTTCCCCCTTCCCTGACTTTAGCTTCGTCAAACTGTGTGGCACCCAAAGAGATGAAACTTGTAACAGAAATGTGCTCGTGAAGAATCACCGTAACCCTCGGGGAACTAATCTTCAGCGATCCTTCGATATCCCCATCAGTCAGACGAGGATTCTCCGTAACGAGCCTCTGCACAACAGCGTTGTTTTCTTCGGTTAAGGATGCTGAAGGTCTGGCAGTGCGCTTGCCACCTTCGGACAGGTGCGACCACGCCTAAATTCATCGAACCAACACAAACCTGTTGCACGTGATGGTGCAGTGTCCCCTGAACCACATCACAACTTTTCCAGTGATCTCAACTCATTTAAACTGCTTTTCAAATTGTAAGGCGTCACGTCTTCAACATCTCATCCCTCGATGTCCAGCACCGAAGTCAAGAGAAGAGACGGGTCGTAACATGCCTAAATCCACAGCTGACACAAGGCAGCACTATTGCAGACAATAAAGGGCTTTTTTTAACTACCGTAGAATAATGTGCATCCGCCCGTTCTACACTAAGCAACCACCCCAAAAATTTGAAACATCTGAAAATTTAAGCACAGTACGTATATACAGGGTGTTTCTTTTTATTCTGCCAGATTTGTTTAAAAAAGGCCGTGAAAGCTACACATATGCGGTTTTTGCAGGTGAGTTATATGGCCAGGGGGACATAGTATAGGTCGATAGTCGCAACTATCAGTCGGCTAATTAAATAAAAGTTGTTAATTAACTTTTTAAATAGCGCAAATAGACATATAGTTCCAATTAGAAACTTGCTGAGCATTATCGAAAAGCTCTAAATCAACTCCTTTTAGAAAAATATAACGCCGGGGCAGCATTTTACGGCGTTCTGTAAAAACGCTCCATTTGGGCGCGTTTCTAGATTTCGGTTTCTTATCGGAGCGCATCTTTGCGCCCGCGGTTCTGCTCCCCGGTGGTCGCGGCGCAAAGCCACCTCCTCCGCTCTTTCGTGGTATGGAGGGAGATAGGGCGCACATGTGCTGCGCGTCTCAGCCACTGGGGACCAGGACCGCGGGAGATGCGCTCCGATAAGAAACCGAAATCTACAAACGCGTCCACATGGAGCGTTCTTACAGAACGCCGTAAAATGCTGCCCGGCATTATATCCTTATAAACAGAGTTGATTTAGTGGTTTTCGATGATGCCCAGTCGGTTTCTAATTGGAACTATATCTCTATTTGCACTAATTAAAAAGTTAATTAACAAAGTTTACTTAATTAGCCGACTGATGGTTGCGACTATCTCCTTATATTATGTCCAACTGGCCGTATAACTCACCTGCACAAACCGCATAAGTGTGCAGCTTTCACAGCTTTTCTCAACAAATCTGAAAAAAAAAATATAAAATCGTTCAGCCTTTCACTCTCGTGAAGAAGGAAGACAAGCGGAGCTGTACTCGATACACTGTGTGCTTCTTCTTCGTCGTCGTCCTTTTTCGCGCTGTTTCCTACGATGAATTCCCACCAACGCGCCCAACTATCCATTCTTCTATTATAGCTGGAAAGGTTGCCGCCATCTACGAGGGACGGCGGAAACCATACTGGTTGTGTGCTTACCGCCGTCGCTTATAGATGGCGGTAGCTATCCAGGTCGGTTTGTGTCGACATACACGGACACGATCCTGGGGAACCTAGCCCTTAATAGTTCCACTGTAAAACAAACCTGTATATATATATATATATATATATATATATATATTGTAAACGACAAAATTTTCGCGAGGACCTAATTTTCGCGAATTTCGCGAATCGCCTACAATTCGCGAAAAATACGTCCCGCGAACAATGCGGGCAATATGTGAACGCCACGGAAGCTACACTCGATTCGCGAAAATTAGAACCCACGAATAATTTCAAATTTTCAGCTTTGGACCGATTCGCGAAAAGTTGAGCTCACGAAAATTAAGTCGTTTAAAGTATATATATATATAAGGGGCTAAGTAGGCTGTAGGCGTATTTTTATAAAGGTAGAAGCCACCGAGGGTCAAACAAACTTGGAAGGTTTAATTCAACATTTATAAGTTATACAGAATTCGCAACGTTTCGAAGGGGGACCCTTCTTCCTCAAGCGGGACTTGAAAAGTGAGACCTCAAATGTCGAGCGAAATACCGCAGAAGCAAGAAAAACAAAAAAGGCAAAAAATACATAGAATACGGTATTTCGCTCGACATTTGAGGTCTCACTTTTCAAGTCCCGCTTGAGGAAGAAGGGTCCTCCTTCGAAACGTCGCGGTTTCTGTATAACTTATATTTGTTGAATTAAACCTTCCAAGTTTGTTTGACCCTCGGTGGCTTCTACTTTTATATATATATATATAAATAGTGTATTTTGATGCTTTTGCCGATTTATTTAAAAAACTGTGAAAGCTACACTTATGCGGTTTAATCAGGTGAGTTATACGGCTAGGGGGACATGGTATATGCGGCTAATTAACTAAAATTTGTTAATACATTTTTTATTAGTGAAATAGTCTTATGGTTCCAATTAGACATTTGCTGAGCGTCGTCCAAAACCTCTAAATCAGTAAATTTTAGAAATGATTTGAGTGCGTGAGACGAACAGTAGTGCATTATTGTTACCACTCGTGAAGCAGGTACAAGGCTGGGGCTAGGTAAGAGACGTAAAAAATGCGCGGGCGCCTTACCGAAACCCCCAGCCTTGTACCTGCTTCACGAGTGGTAAATTTAGTGCACTACTACGCTTTTCACGCGCTGAAAATCTTTCTGAAAATGACTGATTTAGTGGTTTTCGATAACACTCAGCAAGTTTCTAATTGGAACCATATGTCTATTTTCGTCATTTAAAAAGTTAATTAACAAACTTTATTTAATTAGCTTACTAATCATTACGATCAGCCTCCTATTCTATGTCCCCACGCAGTATAACTTACCTGCACAAACCGCATAAATGTAACTTTCACAACTTTGTTTTTAAACAAACCTGTCAAGCTAAAAAAGCACCCTATATATATATTGGTCAAACTGATGTCCTCATATGCGCCCATCCCCTATTTTTGTGATTATCTTCACATTTTGAGTGGGCGCTTGCACGGTATACTACGGTACGAACGACAGAGGCTCTAATTGCACCACATTTTATTTTTGTCTCTGCCTTTTTTGTGGGCCACGATTTCAAACCTTTGTAGTTACCTACGCATAGTAATAGTAATAGTAATCTTCGACGCCATAATTGCCAATCTTGTTACAAGCAAGACGCAAAGCAGCTAGAAATTTTGTTAAAACGTATCGCGACTGCACACTGTAATAGCCGCACGAACTTTGCTACTGCCAGGAACAATCGCACAAGATCAAATTTAGAGGAATAGCAAGCCAATCGAAAAAACAAGACTGCTAACGAGATTCATAAAAGCTTTTATTCCTGGCAAGGCGAATTCACCAACGAATAATGAATTTGTTCTTTTGTCGCCGGAAAGGCGGCGCAACTCCTTCCACCAATCGTATTATGATTTTTCTCTGATGCGTAAGGCATGTGCATGCGCAGAATTCTTCTGAGAAAATTCTCATTTGGCATTTAAAGAAGTAGCAATACTCAGAGAGGTTTCGAATTCGACGCGGAGTTTGACACGCACAAAAATGTTCATGACTGGCTACTCCAGCGTGTGTTCAACCCTATATCTCATCAAATCTAATAGGTTCCGCGATCAGTTTGATTTGGAAGACTTCACGCGTTCTTCACTTGACAGCTTGTTTCTGATAAAGGGAAAAACTCTTAGCAGGTATATAGACATTGACAACATACCTATTTTTGTTTTCAGGTGGCGCGTTCTCCGGACGGATTTGTATGAGGGGCACTAATGTAGGGATTGGTGTGGAAGTTCCTCTTCTTTACACTACTTTCACAAATATAGCCCACGAAATTGGACATTTGTAAGTATCGCATCGCTTTCTTTAAAACATCTCAAGAACGCGTCTTCAAATGTTACTTCTGGTGCAAAGTATCTCCCTAAATGCCTCAGTTAAACAAGTTTATCCTGTTCCTTGTTTGCTTTTTGCCATAATTTCAGACATCAAAAGTTAGGCGGAGTATTGCTTGATTAATGCTGTGTTTCACACTTAATCCGAGAAAAATTAAAATGTTTTCTGAAATATACCTAAATGTTTGCATACACGATCATGCAGACTACGTAAGAACAAGCAATTGAACAATATAACCGTAGGATAGATGTTTTAAGCACATGTATTGTTTTGCAGAAAGTTTCCAAGAGTGGAAGGGTATGCGGAGCGCAAGTCCGTCTGCTTCTGACACAGGGTTTGCGATCACGTCAGAAGGCCAAGCTCTTATTAGTTGGTTGAAAAAATAGTAGGTAGACCCCACGGCGCCTAGCATTCAGGTCTACCCCCTATCCTTTCAATCAAAACCAATCGGAGCTCGGCATCGTTCTGACGTCACCGCAACCCCTGCGCAAGAAGCAGACGATTTGCCCCCCCCCCCCCCCCCCCCTTCGCATTCAAGAATATGTTGTCATTTCTTATATGTGTCTAATTTAAATCTTTTCTACAGTTCATTTCCAGCAACGAAAAAACAGCATGTAACAAAGTTTAGTTGTTGTTCTGAAATTAGTGAGTTTTAGTATCGCATATACGAACGAACGCAAGCACTCTGCGTTTGGGTTATTCCACACTGCGCGTGAGTAGAGCACAAACTGCGGTCGACAAAGCACATTCGCAGTTTAGATCACGCACCGCTAACGCATACGCTCATCGCTTGCGGTCGCTCATCTGTGCAATACTAGAACCCGCTATTATTTCTATACGCATGTATTTGTATTTCGCATCCTCTTTCATTCATGTGGTTACAAGTTTTAACTTCAGTGTCGTTATTTCAGTTTCTTCAGTACTTCTACCATATTAGCTTTCAAGTGAATGTCAATAGTATTTTAAATGAATGTTACAGATCACCAATTCTGAACGTTGCAGAAATGTGAAACAGCTTTTTTATATTAGTAATTTTGAATAACTGTACTTCAAACCACCACTAACTTCCACAAATATTTTAACAGCAAAAGGAATGAAACTTAATACAGCCGAGAACGTTTAACCATCTACAAAGGTCACATTTCTGTTTGTGACGGGCAACATGTTCGTAAAAGGTTTAAATGCGTCAACTCCAATCAATACATGCGATTATAGTTTGTTCATGAGTGGAAGATGGCATTGCAGGGCTTCTTTTGTGTGTTCAATATTTAACATAATGTACTCAACCCGAATATTAGAGTGTATTCCACCATAAAAGCGCAGTCAGTGCCTCGAAGACATACCTACAGAGATGCATACACTGAAAATAGAATTCACTGCGCTTTATTAGAGTTTATCCGTTGAAAGCACAACTATTATAAAACTATGATCGCTGAGGACCCCAGAGGGAGATTTAGGAAAAGAGGGCAAAGGTGGGGAGGGCGCCTTTTTTTTTTTAAGCCGCCCGAGGGTGATTTTTCTATGGAGAAAAAGACACGTAAACAGAGTCGAATAAGGCATCTTGCCGCCTGTCACAGTCGCTCCCACCTGGAGGTCTGAGACGCGAGTGCCCCTTAAAGGGATGCTGAACCGAAAAACAGAACCTAAATTCTTTGTCGTTTTGATATTTACAGCACACGAATGGCTCTTAAATGACGGTACTTGAAACAATAAAGTAGTCTTAATTATATGATTTATGTAAATAAATATTCTAAGGTGCACCTGGTGAGTTTTTTTAAAGCTCGTTTCGTGACGACAACAAACTTGTAGTACGCAGAACGCGGCTATGGTGAGCCATCAAAGTTGGCTCGGTTGGCTCCGACCTACCTCGTTGGCTCCGGCGTGCGCTCACGCCGCGTGGTGGCGCGACGAAACGGAAATGCGACGTGCGAACCCCGTCCCGAAACGATGAGATATATTTTTAAAAGAAATGCAATTTTATCTGATAAATTTGTCGAACAGTGTTCATCATGTCGTTTTTGACACGACACCTGTGCGGCGCCGAACGGCCTAGCGAGCGTCGCGAGCAAGCGGCATCTTGGCGGCATCAAACATCAGCGCTGTCGAAGTCTCCGTGGTCGCCGTCGTCATGGCCAAATTATCAGGACGGGAAAGAAATCGCCGAACTCCGAAAAACCCACAGACCAAAGTCGCCGCCGTCGCTACGACGCTGGTGCAGAAGTGGACTGGGGGTGGCAGGGTGCAGGGTGGCTGGCAGGTAGTGCGCAGCTAACTTGGCTGGATTAGTTGGCAAACTTCCAACGCGACGGGCATCCGTCTACTATTATTCAAAGCGCAACTTTCTTCTACGCTGTGGAGCGTCGGCAGCTCGACTTGTTCACGTCAGTTCCGTTGCAGTTTGTTGACGTCAGTTCCGTTGCGAGTAATCCCAGAGGGCCTCGCGCGCATCGGAGGCTTCTGGCGCTTCTGGCTCAATCAGCGGTCGTCATTCCAAGAAATATAATAATCCGATCTCCATCCCTTTACATGAATAGCATTTTTAGGTATAGTGCGGTCCCGGGAAGCTTGTCCGGGGCTTATTTCGGCAACTTCAGATATCGGTTCAGCATCCCTTTAACGGTTCTCCCGCCGGCCCCTCTACAACGACTGTGGACAATATACATTTTTGTTAAGGCCGGTCAGCCCGCGCGGTTAGCGCGTGTGTCCAAGTCGGGGAAGAACATAATGAGCTCAGGCAGACACGTATAGTTTGAACAGTAAACGTTATATTTTCTTGGAAAAAAAAAATAAATTTACATGTTTGGCGCATAAGCAAACAACACACAACAAAAGAAAACCCCGAAAGTTCCCCACGGAACTTTACTCAATATTCATATCAAAAGAAACAATAAAGAAAACGGTCGGTGCGCTACAGCGACTTCAGGGATGCAAAACAACCTACACAATCATTAGAAAGTCTGAACAGGCGGCGCGCATCTGCAATACTAACTTTCTAAACAGAACACACAAAATGAAAGAAAATAAAAAAACTACGGACGGAAGGCATAAGAAATAAAACGTCCGTAAAAATTAAGTCCGAAGCGTATAAACGAGTCTCACTCAACTTTGGCGTCGAAGGGGCATCGTCGGGCTTACGGCGATGGTGTGCTCGCAGGAAGACGGCGACGTTGACAATCAAGAGGGAGAGGTCGACGCGTGCACACGTCACCGCTTCAGACCAATGGGAGTATCGCACGCGACAACTGATAAACGAAACACCGCCGGGTTTTCGTCAGAACGAGCGTTCTAATGCTACACATTAAAATATACACTACTTTTACGGTCGTTCGAGTAACCGTCGCGAAAAATATTTGCGTTCGTGAAGCTCCACATTTATAGTTAATTCGGTTTTGTCATTTCTGCGAGCACTTCGAACGTTTTGCAGAACTCTCTTCCGGCTGAGGCCGTAGGTTCGAGTTACTTTAAACGCTGAACTCTATCAATCTACTGTGAGGCGAACAACTGACGAACTTCTCTCGTCGGCACTAACGCTTTGCGTTTTCTGTGCGGCGCAACTGCCGATATTCTCAGGCCGCACCCCGACCGATTGCCGCCGTACAAAATTTTTCTTTTTTTTGCAGCGTGTTCGCTTTGTGGGCCTCAGCCAGTCCGGATGACCTCGACAATTTTCTACTCTAAGGGTTTCGTTTTGTCAATGTCCCCTTATCTTCACTGTGGAGAGCCTCCTCTGTTCTCCGCTTATTTTCGGGGTTGGTGATATATATTTATATATATATTGCACACCAATATATTAGAAAAAATAACGTTGCCGTTGAGGCACCTGAGGTCGGTCGGCTTTTGAGGTGATGCGACATGGGTTTACGCTCTAGATAAAAAAACATTATCGAGTGCAAAAGCATCACTAGCCTGGGCATTATGACTTGCATCACGCCGCAGGGATACGCGACCGGACGCCGGTATGTTGCCCATCCAGATCGAAAGGGGCAGGTGCGAGGATTTCTCTCTGGATTACTGGGTTCTGCAGGGAGAGCTGTCACTCTACATGCTCCAAGCTGCGTGCGATAACACACCTGGCTTCCGATCGCCAGACCTATAGCTCACATACTTGCTTGCTTGAAGTTCCTTTTAGTTCTAAGCAAGTATGAACTTTTAGCTAACAGACTTAATCACTTGCTTAGAGCAATGCTCAAAAACCTGCGGCAATCCCCTTTTCTAAAAAAAAATGCTTTTTTTTTAGCACACATGAGGCCGTCTTTACATAAAAGTGCCCCCTTCTAGGTAAAACAGCAATTATTAGATCGGTCAAATCGATGTGTGCTTCCGAGATAAGATATAGCATGTAGGCCTTTTTGTCTAGGAGAAACGAGTTCAGCCGGTAAGCAAATACGAAACGCATCGACGATAGTTAGTACGCGGTGATACAAAGGCCTCTTTGTTTTCAAAACCTTTGCGTAGTCCAGAGTGTGCCGACAGGAAAAACATTGCAAGCGTCAAAACATGTTTTATCAGGTGAAAACGTACATATAGCATCAGGAAGTCTTTATGGAACGATTTGGCCTTTTCAACTTTCGTACCCGAATTAGATCTTTTTTCTCCTTCGGTTCTGGTCAACACCACACCTTGTTTGTCTGTATTCCTTAAGTGTGGATAGATACCTTTTGTATCATAAATACCTGCACTGATAACATAAATGTACGGAAGGTACGTATACCTAAGAGGACACTAAGCCATAAATGATCACGGTACGTGAGCATAAGAGAACGTAATACGAAGATATAAGAAATAGAGAGACACGCTACGTCTCTGAGACTGCAAGTTTGGGGGTCACTTTTGTATTTTTTCTATTGTGTTTATGCTATGCTGGTGTAAACTATTTCAAGTACTTCACTAGTAAAGACTTTTTTTTTCATATGCAACAAACTAAGTAATATCTAAGTGACCACATTTAGTCTGTATTAAATTATTTATGGTTTGATTTAAAGGGTCCGATTTCTATTTAAAAATTATTTTAGTGTCAACCGCCCTGTGCTTATGAACTTTGAATTTTACACTTTCTTCGCCCTTTTTCTTTTACCATATCCACTGATCACGTGCTCTCCTGTCTGAGCATGGTCCCTAGAAAGACTGGCTAGTCTCCCGCTCGAACGCCTCTCTCCACGCAGCGAGATGGCAGCACCGTAGATGAAATTCCAGGCGGCTCTGCGAGCAATCAGCGTGCTATTGTAGCTGCTACCTTCCTCACTCACTACCTTCTTCAGTCTCAACAAGCTTCATGAGAAAAGCATCGTTGACTTCTCGGCCTTCTTATCAAGGACAGATTTACCTTTGTTAGGCTGTGAGGTGTATGCGCTGGCAATAACAACAAGCACACTGAAGTTCTTCATCCTTCTCCTTTTCCGCCTTTACACCAGCAAGGCGAGAATGGCTAAGGCTTCTGAAGGCCAGGAGTTGTAAATAATTCATCTGCGGAGTGCTCATTTGCTTGTGTTTGTAGTATTTCCTCCAGACATCATTTGAGGCCTGGTAACTGCTAAATTATGACACGCCGATTGCTCGTATAGCGCAACAAAGCGCTCTCATTCCGCACGTTGAAGAGCCCAGGCTAACTGTGGTACTACCCAGGCTAAATGTCTCATCTACAGCGAAGACTCCAGTCATCCAATGGGGCTGACTAACATGACATATGGCTGTCTAGGTTCCTCTGTCTAACGAACAAACAACACAACTACTCCTGAGAAAGAAAGGGTAAAACACACAAACATGGAAGGCAGCTGAGGTGCCTGTTTTATTTATGGACTTCTTGCCGCACAAAGCTCCAAATCACGCGGATTCTTTCTCACCGTCGTTCCATGCGAAACGCCCTTTAAGATTCTGAGTTGACTTTAAAGTACACAGCCCCTCCGCATTACAACTGATCTATTCGGTATTGTCAAGGCGGTAAAAGAAACATTGGTTGAGTATTCTTTGGTCTTAATTTCAAGGGAATTGGGCATTTTATTATCTAAAAGTATACCCTTAAAAAATGTCTAGGGTCCCGGCAAACCAATGCGAATTGAGATTGCGTCTCTGATTACTTTTTAAGGTAAATTGCCGTTATATGTAACAGAATATTGCACGTGACGTCAATTATGTTTTTCGAACCCCCCCCCCCCCCCCCCCTCCACTTCCCACCCCCAAAAAAATACTTGAACCGTCAATCCGCCAATGACAATGAATTTGCGTTTTTGTCGTTTGATTGGCCTCATCGGCTTATATCGCTGGCTGCATTCTGACATTAGGTAACGTGCTAGAGAAACCTACTCTAAAATAGTTAGAAATATGATGCAGCGCCATCATTCCGGTGGAAACTGTAAATGTTACTTGCTGATACTTGTTGTCATCAAGCAGATAACCCCGTTTATTGTTGTCAGGCACCAAGCGCGGATTACGGCTGGAGGGGCTCGAGGCAATAAACGGAGAATTCTCCTGCCACCGACAGGCGTGGTTGTTTTCCTTCTCGTAGCGCACACTGCTCGCTCCGCTGTGCGACAGACAGCTCATCGTAACAGTGGCCACGAGGGGAGCAAAAGCAACGACGGGTACAAACAGGCCACTCCAGCTATTGCAATTGTGACGACGACAACGGCCTTTTAAGTCCCCCAATTCTACAAAACAACTAATAAGTGCGAAACACATTGGATTTGTGCTGAAGTGTAGTTGAAGGCAGTAAAGCTACAGAGGATAAGAGGCAACGAACATTGTTGGTGGCAGCGTTCGGCTCCCGGACGATTGATGTTCTAAAAATATAGTATGCCCCGCGAAAGATTAACGACATTACGTACAAAGAATTTGGGTGCCTTCTCATAAAACTGCAGCAAAGTATTAAGTTTGGCTAGTTGTTTTTTTTATATGAGCTGAACGCCTAAAACATAGGGACAAGAGGAAGAAGAGACAAGACGTTGGCGTACTCGCAACTGAAAATTTAATTTAAAAACGCACGCATTTATATACGGTTCGTGACACAGCACGTAAAGTACCCTTGACCCCAGTATTTCTGCAAAAATAAAAGTTCTTTATCAAGAAGGGCCAATGATGGCTCGCTGAAACACCTGCTTGTGCCTCTTGTTTTTATTTCAAAGGCTCTCTGTATCTTTCTTGTTTTATTCCTATGCCTTGCGAGTATCTTAATCACCCCAAAAAGTGGAGTGCAATTACATCTATTAGAACCGCGCTCAAAGAAAGCTGTGCCGCCATACAACTCGGCCCACTTCCAACTGGTAAAAAAAGGCACTGCAACATCCTGTCTCGGAGCCTCTTTGACCAAATCAAGTCTTTATCAAATGGGAAACAGCCAACAGAGACAGGTCGACCGACACTTGAGTGCGGGGTTCCCACACCAGATGTTGATTGACGTTGCAGAAGGCCTAAGAAAGAAGCTCATCGGCGCCGAGAAAGACCCCCGAGAGCGCTTTAGGCAAAAGCCGGCAATCATTCCTTACATACATACCTTAACTCACAACTTTAAAAAAAAAAATATTGCTGAACGCTATGATGCCTCAGTAGTTTTTTCTGCTCCAAATAATTTATCTGTTTTGTGCCGAAAAATAACTTCCTCTGTTTTGGGGAGTGAGGGTTGAAAGAAACAGCACAAAAGCAAATTTGTGGAATGCTCCATGTGTGTGGTGTATGAAAATCCACTTTCATGCGGTCGCTCTGAAGTGGGTCAAACTGGGTGATGCGTTAATGATCGAGTAAGGGAGCCTTCCGCTGCCACTAAACAATCGCCCTCAGGTCACTTAGCAGTGCTCTGTATTAGATGTGGTTGCACTCCCCTTTTATCGGAGATTTACATCCTCGGAAGACATAGTAAAAAAACAGCAAGAGTGATACAGGAAGCCTTTGAAATAAAAACAAGAGACAGAACCAAGTCTGTCAGCTGGCCATCATTGACCCTTCTTGATAAGGAATTTGTATTTTTGCAGAAAGACTTGGGGCAAGAAAAATTTACGTGCTGTGTCACGAATCTTATATAAGTGTGTGTATTTTCCAATTAAACTTTCAGTTGCGAGTACACCAACGTGTAGCAGCTTCTTCCTCTGGTCCATGTTTTTTAGGCGCTGAGTTCAGATGGTCTCAAAGAACACTACGCTCCCTGAGAAAATGAAATCGCGCAAATATACTATTTTTTCAGTCGTCAGCAGCAAGAAAAGGAATCAGCACAAGTCTTCGTTTTTTAACTGCGAAAAACAGCTGACAAGTGCATTTTCAGCGTCAGCCTAGACTGAAGGCTAAAGGACCTTACTATTTGTGTAGTGTGGAATCAGACGGTTCAGCGGCAGTTATTATCAAAGCGAGATATAACACGGCAAGAGCCTGAAGATTTGTCGGCCGCGGCTGAGGTAGCCACCAAAGAGGTGAAGAATATGAAAGACAACAAGGTGAGGAACGAAGCGGAGTTACACAGAATGTCGTGAATGTCAGTTGATCAAGAAAGAAGACGAATGCGAGCGGTGCGGGTACAGATCATTCACGGGATGCGTGCCGCCACAAGTTTGCAAACTGCTTCAGATGCGACCGACAAGGGCATTTTGCAAGAACGTGCGGAGACGCCCGGACGACGGAACGCAGCGGTTGCAGCCGTAACGGAAGCAGAAAGGGAAGCAGTGGACTTGCCGTTTGTGTACGTGGTGCACTCCCGTAAAAAGGTAAGGCTCGAGCCTCCCATCGAGGGACCGGGTGCTCGACTTGCATCGGCGCCAGATATTTCACAAAGGCAGATGGAAAAGATTCCGGCAGGTCTGGAGGGAGTACAGGTGTACTTACATAATATTCTGCTAGTGGAGCAACAGGGGACAAGGAACTTAAGGCGGGCGCTGCGGCGTTTCCTTTTCATGGAGATCAAGCTTCGGCGGTCTATATGTCAATTCAGCAAACTAGACATCACGTACCGGAGCTATAGGATGATACAAACACGAACTAAACCCAATAGAGATGAGCTTGGAAGCCATCAGACCGGCACCGACCCCCACGAATAGAACCGAACTGCACACTTTCCTGGGGCTGCTCAACTATTAACACCGGTTTCTTCCTAACATGGCTGCCTTCTTAGCACCGCTATACAAGCTGCTCGGGAATGACCAAAAATGGCACTGAGGGCCGCGGCAAAAAGAGGCCGCGATACGGGAAAGAGCGCTCTTGCTGACGCCACCCGTTATAACATTTGTAGACACTAACCTGAATATCAGATTCGATTGTGACGCGACACCCACCGGACTAGGAGCCGTGCTGTTGCACAATTTTCAAGGCATCAATAAGCCGATACCCTTTCAATCCCGAACGCTCACGCCAGCGGACAAAAAAGTATTCACAACTGGAAAGGAGGCTCTGGCTTTACTATTTAACATCATAAAATTCCGGGACTATCTAGTGGACCGCCAATTACCTTAGTCACAGGTCATCAACTTTTGGAGGGCCTGCTACAATAAGACCTGCCAATTTATCTGCTCACATTTGGGATGATTCAACGGTGGACCTTGATGCTCAGCGAACTATGAAGTTTAGACCGGATAAACAAAACGGAAACGCCGATGCATTTAGTCGGCTGCTTATGCCAAACATGAACCACTCGGTAAAGAGCATCCACTGTAGGTGTTAACCATGAGCCAAGTAGACGATTCCTTTATGTCCGTACTGCGGTTGGAAGACCTGACCAGAACGAACGTCACATTGTTACAAACCATGCAGTATGTGCACGACGGCTGGCCTCACACTTTGCCAGACAGGCGTTCATATTTGCAACTGTTCTTTTTCAGGAAGCTCGAGTTGTCGGCGCGCTGCGGGGTGCTCTAGTGGGGATGGAGCCTCGTAATCCCGACCAAGGCCCGCCAGGGGATGATGAGCTTGCAACACGAATCAGGCCAGGAGGTCGCAGCCATGAAGAGGAAGGCTCGGTTATCGTTTTTGTGGCCCGGACTTGACAGAGAGGTGGAACTACACAACAGAAGCTGTCAAGGGTGCATACAAGCCGCCACGATGCCTCCCAAGTGCTCACCGGTGTGATTGGCTAGAAACGAAATAAAGGTGGTCCAGACTACAAAGTTATTTTGAAGGGCCCATTGACGACAAAATGCTGTTAATTGTCATTGACTCACTCAATGTGGATTGAAGCTTGCATTATGCGAACCACTAATGCCGAAGTCACATTGCACCAACTTTGAAAACCGTTTAGCAGATTTGGACTCCCAAGAAGCCTCGTTTCAGATATTGGTCCACTGTTCATTAGCCAGCCCTTCAAAAATTTTGTAAAAAAAAATATGTGCCACCTTCGCTGTGCACCATATCACCCCCAATCTAACGGGCCAGCTGAACGCGCGGTTAGAACGATTAAGAACCACCTCGCAAGGGTAAAAAATGGAGACTGGGGAGAGAGGCTGGCACAACTCTTAATCAACTATCGTAGGACACGCCATCCATGAGGCGAATCCACGGGGGAACAACGTTTAGGGTACCGAATTTTGTCTCACTTAGATATGTGTGTACCATCACGCCAGTGTTCTTCGGCAAAGTGAAGGAAGATGGAGAATACGGGGACATCGAATCAGAAGTACTGGTAAACGCGAACTTTGATAAAGGCGAAAGATGGTCACCCGGCACGGTCACGTCCAACCTGGGCTCAGTGACGCTAGTCATCGACGCTCCAGGAAGAATAGTTCGTCGACATCGGGACCAGGTTCGCTCAGGACGAGGCCAGGTGGAAACCTAGAGGGTCAGCCGGGACGGCCCGATAGGCTTTCCAAACCCGAGCCAGGGGCAATCACAAGCGGACACAGATTCGGCAAGGCAGCCAGAGGCTCCAGACGCCAGCGGTCAGGAACTACCAACAATACCTCTGTCGTCGCAAACCCGTAATCCAATCTAACGATAGTAATACTAAGAGGAGAAGGAATGTTTCAGCGTCATCATCCCTGTCTAAACCGTCAATGTAACTTGCTGATACGAATCTAAATGTTACTTGTTATCAAGCAGCTAACCCAGTTTACTGTTGTTACGCCCCAAGCACTAGCTACATCTTAAAGGGCTCGAGGCAATAAACTGGGGATGCACCTACCACCGACAAGCGTGGTTGACTACCTGCTCGTAGCGCACACTGCGCGCTCGACTGCGCGACAAAGAGCTACAAAGTCCTAAAAAAATAAACAGAGTAAAAGACATCGTGATGACTTCTAAAAATGCTATTTCAATTACTGTATTTTTATATACTATCGAAGTATCGACTACTTATAACTATAAAAATTTAACCAACATTTGATTGAAAGTGAGTAATTGTGCGTACTAATAGGACTCCGAATTTGTGTACGAAAGCTTTTTGCAGCTTAATGTACCACGAATCGTTTAATCACACTTTCAAACACTATTCGGTCGATCTTATTTTATACATAAAAATAACTGATAATTTTAAACGAGATAATTTATCTTCATGTTGACTTTTTTGTGCAGGCTTGGGAGCACGCATGATGGCAATGGTTCACTTTTCCCGGGTCATCCTGGGGCTAAAGACTGCAAGGCACCGCCAAGTCACATTATGGGCATTACCTCTGGACCACCTTTCACGTTTTCTAAATGCAGTGAAGAACAAATGGAATACATATTAAAGTTAGTATTGCTTCGTGTTGTCCTAGGCGCTGCCATATATAGACTATAGACAAACTCATGTTTACAAACAGACCGGTGCGCCCCTGGCAAGCACCACCGGCACCGCACCGCGTATTCGCGATGGAGAGTGTGCAAGAAGTTCGCCGTCGCCCGTAAACAAACCATTCGAGTGCGGTGTTGTCGACGCGGATGTATGTCCCTGTGCTTTGTTTTTTGAGTTAGAATCGTTGGTTCTACATATCACTGGCAACATCTGATTTCTGTTGCCGCCTCGGCGAAATTAACGAGGCTCGTGGCACGTCAAACTTTATGTGAATATAGTGACGTGTGGCGATTCATTTCACCTCGACGAAGCAAAATAGAAGCTCAAGCCTGATTCGCATTATTCGCTATTTTGAGTCATGAGGTCGCTCGGGCTGAAAAAGCGTGAACCGTAGCTGAGATGGTCGACGTCGATACGGAAAATCGCAAGGAGAATCGGACCAACACAATCAGGCATAACAAGAGTTCCTGTATAAGCTCCCCACGGTAGCCAGAGCTGGGCGTCTCTTTTCCACGTGCCGCCGCGCCGCTATTCGCCGAGTTTCATTCACGTGAGGAGCCGGATCAAATGCCGCGCAGAAAAGTAGGAGTTGTGCGCGCGGCCATACGTTCCCCTGCTCTAGAGCGCGCCGCGTGTCTCGAACGTGCGGTGCCGCTATTCGCCGAATTCAGTCACGTGAGGAGCGGGATCAACATGCCGTGCAGGAAAGACGGAGCTACGGGGACTTCCGCCCACAGCCCCAGACAGGAAGCGCGCCCGACGCACCACAACAGCGCCGTGACGTAACAAAGCTGAGTTCGTGTAAAGCCGTTCTAGATAGAAGGTCCTATGCACACTTCTCAGTGGCTTTGCGGCTTAGCCTCGAACCTGTGCCGAGCTGAAACACGCTTATTCTACAACGGGGACGTTCTCTTCTGGCCTTACCATGTTGCCAACTGTCTCTCACCAAAACAGACGCCGCTGAGCGTTCAAGAGTTGTCAAAAATTATTAATATAACATACATGCGGTATCTTTGATTACAAAAGTACATAAAACATTAAACAAAATTTTAACAAAGTAACAATTCATGAAAACTATTGAAAGAGCGCGTCTAAGAGTTGCCAGCAGCTCCTTCCACACCTTCACTACCCCCATCCAATATCTTTTCGCAATGAGCAAATCGTCAGCGACCAAGATACACATCTCGCTGTCATCTCTGGGAATCGGTGCATACTGATTTTCCGCAAGAAGAAAAGGACTTGATGGACACAGAAAATAAAAGACCTTTATCCGAGTAGGCTCAGTAGTCGAGCACCGGGTTACAGAGTTCTTGTATAGGCTTCCTACGAGAGCCACAGTTGCGCGTTCATCCCCGTAGCGCCGTCTTTCCTGCACAGCATGCTGATCCTGCTCCTCACGTGACTGAATTCGGCGAATAGCGGCGCCGCGTGTTCGAGGCGCGCGGCGCGCTCAAAAGCAGTGGTAAGTACGGCCGGGCGCGTGCAATGTCTACTTTCCTGCACGGCACTTGATCCGGCTCCTCACGTGATCGGATCTCGGCGAATAGCGGCGTGGCAGCACGTGGAAAACAGACGCGCAACTCTGGCTCCCGTAGGGAGCCTATACAGGTACTCTACCGGGTTAATACCTCACGCTCCCCCTGGCACGCCCTGGGCCGCGCCATCTTCTTTCTCTTTCACATGTGCCGCACAAGTCACATAAATCGTCATGGCTGCTGCTTCTCCTGGCTGGTCCACATACGCACACACCAATGGCGTCCTTAGCATGCCGCGACTTGGGTTAAATGTTAGGCGGCACCAGCATCGCTCAAAATTGCAGCTCACAGGAACTTCTCTTTAAAAACGCCAATAGCTTAGAAGTGCAGGGACTCCTCCGATGAGCATGGGGCGTACTGTCCCTCCTTTCTGATGCTACTCGCATGAATGCCGGTTGTTAAATTGATAAAGTCGAGTTTCAGGATGAAATCAGTAGGAATCTGATGATGAACGGCGTTTATATTTTATAAAAGTACACGATGTCAATTCTTGAAAACAATGATAACTAGAGTGCAAGTTCTATTATTGGCGTTTCATCTCGTTTTTGTTTAAAGGATACGGATCTGATTATAATGCAAACAAAGTTCTAAACGTTTAATCGAATGTATTGCACGAAATATCGTTCCATCTGTACTAATAAATTGTTATACATTGGTTACATAAACCGTGAGTCGTATACTAACGAGCAGACCACCTCCCCAACCATCCATGAGATAACAGACTAGAACATTAGCTGCAAATCTAGACCCCATTTCACTTTAGAAATAGAGTATAGCCGCAGAAAGGTGCTCTCTTCTCTAGAAATGCACAAGTGTTGACAAATGATGGTAAATAGATAGCAGATACGATCCTAAGCTGCACATATGCAAGGCCTTGTGCACTTAGCGTGTTTGTGCATTCAAAAGTATTAGCCGGCAGAACAAAAGCGAATTGTTTCAACACTTTTGACCGTCATCTGTTTACTCGGATATGTTTCGTAACGAATACTATATATAAAAACAAAAAAAAGAGCTGAGTTTTGCTTAACGCATTGTGTCAGTCCAATTATTTGCGAAGCCCAAAGGTAATCTTTTTTTTACGATTATATTTCGTTGTACGCGCAATTTTCTTTTTAATTCAATAAAATGTTCAAATTTCCGTTACGGTGTGAGGCACCGATGTATTCAGGAAACATATTTTAATATGTACTAATGAGCGAACTTTATTGCAGGCTTCGTGGAAAGGAATGCTGGATGACGCAATCCTACTACGACTTTTTTAATGTCACTAAGGAAGTCGCGGGCTCAAAAATTACACCGGAGAAGTTCTGCCAACGCATTAATCCGGAGCAGCATGTTTCAGCTGTAAGTAACATTTGGTTTTTGTTATACATTTAATAAAAAAACGTTAAAAATATGATAATGTAGAAAGGGTAGCATAAACCTAGTTTCATAAATGACGAGAAAGCTTCCGAAAATCTTTACATGACATTTTCAGTTTCAAATTTTGTTGTGTGACTTCCTTGCGTCGATTGTTGCCGTAGTACTATAAAAATTACTCGCAGCTTAATGTGAAAGATTCAGCACTCTGTTCTTGTTATCCACTTTCTTTTTTTCGACATGGGCAATCTCAGTTTAGATACCGCAAAACAGCGTCAATTATAATGCGGAGGGTGTTCTTCGTTGTTGAGGTCTGTAGTGGTGTGTACGATGGAAGCTGCTAGGATGCTAGTATTTCAAAGCGTACACAGGTGTAGAAGTTTATTTACTGCCATTTCTTTCGCGTATGCCTGTACAAACATATGTAAGTAGGAATACGGTGGATTTGCAAAATATTGGAAGAGTTTAAGAGATAGAAACATGGGTCGGCAAACCTCTGCTGCAGCAGGCCATACTGTCGTATAGCAGAGGCGTAGTTGGCAGGATAAAAGACCGTGGGGCGAGGGGGATGATCAGCTAACGAAAATAACCGATACAACGCTCAGTGAACTGTTATACCCATTGCTGGAGACTGTATTCTGCGAGGCTCTTGAAACAGAGGTCATGACTTTATCATTCTCGCAGATTCACACAGCATTGATTCCTTAGGTGAAAAGAACCCCACGAACTCAATACCGTCTTGTGTTACCGTCAAATTGTTCTTTGTAATGTGGACTGGATGATGTTTTCAAAACTCTTGACCAGTCTCTTGGTCAGAATCACCATATCAGGCGTCTGAGCGTGTCAAAAGCTGTTGAAATTAACATACGAATAGCATGCAGTGCAATCCACTTATAACGGTACCATATATTATAAAGTAATGCTTATAACAATCAGTTTCTGGAGTTTGTAGTCGAGAAACACTGAGTTTCTAGTTCAGATATAACGATATTCGGTTATAACGATTGAAATATCGGGTGTTCTGATAATCATTATAAATTAATTGCATTGTGGCACCGAACGAAATGCCGAGGTGTGCAATATTGCGTCACAAACCGGATCCGGCCAGCGGGCCGCCGATTTCCGATCTCTGATTTCTTACCAACGTGCGTCACTATGGTGCTCGCTTATTATTTTATAAATATCTTAAGAAATATCACGAACAGGATAATAAACACATTTGGGCGATCTGCCCATGAGAACAACAATATAAGTATTTTAGGCACTGGCAAAATTGAAGATGTACCTACTTTGCAAAAAGAGAATGCCCATATATTTTATTGAGCATTTTTATTTTAAAACAACAAATTGGTGGTTATACCTATACGTCTACTTCATCATCAATTGATAATTGCTTTTTTTTTTCGAAGGCCTCGCCCTTTAAATTTGCTGCAATTTGTGTGAGTGCGTTCTTTATATATTAAAACACTCGCATTTGGCAGCAGTGTGACCACGCTTTCCGCATTATTAGAGGTAGTAATCCTATTAATGGAAATAAATGTTCACATAGAGTAAATCACAAACTCTAATTACTTTTTTCCTCCAAATTATTTCAGAAGACGGATAATTGCTTCATAACATGCCTAAAAAAAGGGAATAAAGTGAAACGTTACCCGGCCCCATTTGGCTACCCTTGCGGAGATGGAAAGGTAGAGAAGGCACTTAATACCTTTGCTCGTAACGAAACTGTTCGGGATCAAGTAGATTTCCAATAGCTAGAAGGAAAGAAGGAAGAAAAGCTTCCTTTTAGTAAAACGGCAACCTTAGTCCAGGTCGCTTGAAAAGGCTACAATGGCAGCCTCCGTGTGGAGGGATAGGGCGAGTTGGTCTCCAGCTCTGGAACTAGCCAGCCCGTCGCTCCATGATATGGGAGTGGGTGTGGTAACGGGGGAAGTGTGCGTCTATGTGGCCGAAACCACAGCATGTGCAGAATGTTTTGTAACCTCCGGTGTGTATGCATCGGGCTGTACCCGGGGCATTGCGGAATTTGTGTGTTAGGTAGGATGTTAGGAGAGTTTTTGCCTGGATTTGTCCTATGAGCCCTGGGGTCTATCGAGGCTCTTGTGGGGTTTAGGGTATCTTGCCCACTATCTCTAGCTTTTGACACGAATATTTGTGGTAGTGGAAGGATTGTGTGTTTCGGTGTAATTTCCGTGGTTGCGCACGTTTTGGTGATCGCATTTGCGCGCTCAATGCCTGGGAGACCCTCATGTCCGTGGACCCAGAGAATGTAAAAAGTATGTGTGTGCGTCGTTTCTAAGAGAGCCGGTTAAGTGAGAGGCTGTATTATCAGAGAGTTTGTTTAATCGGAGTGTTCTGCAGGCTGCTTGTGAGTCTGTTGGGATGATGGTTGGTTGGGTTCAATTACCTGGAGTCTGGGCGTCTGTTGCGATAGCCAGAGCGATTGCAGCTATTTCTGCTTGGGTTTGGGTGTGATTCAGGTATTGGAGTGATGAAAACCGTGGATAGCTCTTCGCCTACAGCTGCCACTTGTGCCGGAGGGGACTGCGGTGCGAAACCAGCATCGACGCAGAATACTGATTGATCCTGGCCTTTTTTATGGATGGACCTTGTGGATTGCTTTGACATGTAGTTGGTTTTTCTGTGGTGCCTCTCAGGTTTCATGCTAGTTGGTATTGGTGATACCTTAATTATTTCCTTTGTGTAGGGGGCTGAGAGTGGCGTCGTACGTTTTTTGAGTTTCATAGCCCGTTCGATAACCCAGGGTTTGTAGGATGGTGCGTCCCTGGATTCTGTTTTATAGACATCTGAATTGCCCAATCTTGTGGTCCATCAAGCGTTATTCTAGTGTATTCTGTGTGCCTGCGTCGTCCAGAGCTTGTTGGCTGGCTTATATAGGGAAACCCAGATATGTACACGTTACCCGAAAAAAGTAACTAAATACCGTTACTCGTTACTTGCTCAAAAAGTAACTAAATACGTAACTCGTTATTGATTCTCAAAAGGAACTCCTGAGTTACCTCAAAAGTAACGAGTTACTTTTCACATTAATTTGGCGACCAAATTAACAACTGTTTTTGTTTCGTAGTTTATTGTTTTCTTTTTACTAGTCCTTGCACTTAATCAGTAGCTGCCTCTCGAAATTTTTATCGGTTATGTTTCCCCGCTTCCTTGGAAATACATCTCCGGCGACGCTGGAGTGTCGTTCCACCGACGCGCTCGAAGGAACGGCAGTGTTGTGCTTCAGCAAGAGCTGGTGGATCTGGAATTCCCCTCTCTCTTGTGTTCTCTCCACTTCTAAAGTTCTAAGTTGACAATGGATTATGTGCCTTCCCGCGTTGGCAACCTCCGGGTTTACATTCGCTCCGTACTCGGTTCTAGAAGGTTCAACCAACGAACCTTCTAGTGTTCGCTGGGTGACGAACATCCCCAGCTACGTTTGTTGCTGGACAGGTCAGTCGAACTGTTCGCCTGACCTGTTCAGCGATATACGTTGCTGTACTGCCACTCTGTTAAGTTGTTTTTTGGGTTGCCCATCTACCGTTCTCGCAATAGACGCATACTCTGGTTAGAATTAAAACGAGGCTGTTTAAACGTTGTTGTACACGTTACTCCTCAAAAATAACGAAATACCGTTACTCGTTACTTGGCCTTAAAAGTGTTACTTGTTCCTTTTCTAGAAAAGTAACTAAATACGTTGCTCGTTATCGAAAAGAGTAACTAGGTAGAAGTAACTCGTTACTTGTAACGCGTTACGTACATGTCTGGGGAAACCTAATGCCAGTTTGCTGACTTTCCTTAGCTGTACTTGTAGTTTAATTCTGTTTTGGTGAGGCCTGTCTAAGTAAGGAATATGGTACATGAAGCGGGAGATGACAAGAGCCTCATTGAGTCGCAGGAGGTCCGTTTGTCCTAGTCTTTTGTGCCTGTTGAAGATGCATTTGATGATTTAAATTATTTAGTTTTTCTGTTCGATACGTTTGCCTAAGGTGAGGTTGGCTCGAACATTGTTCTGTATAGTTAGTCCCAGGATCTTAACGGCGTTTTTCTCAGGAATTGTCTTGTTGTGTAAGAATAACTTTATCAGGGGTTGTTGTTGTTTGGCGTTGTGTTTCGGGACGATTTTGTGTTCAGATTTATCCGTTGAGCAGGAGAGTACGTTGTCCTGTGCATAGCCTGGCGTTACATTAACTGCAATCTGCAGTGTCTTTTTTTTTATATCTGCGTGTGTGCATTTATTTTTCCAAAGTGTGACGCCATCGGCATCGATGGAGTGCCGCCGGTTAGGGATTGCATTCACATCCTGAAATAGGTGCATCATGCTCAGATTGAAGTGTGATGGCGATAAAATTTAGCCTTGTGGGGTACCCCTGTTGACAGAAATGGAAAATGTTGTCTCCTTCAGGCGTACTTAGTGTCAGTTGGGCTGAGCGGGCCTGCAAGAAGCTTCTGGTGCAGTTGTACGTTTTGCTTCCGCAGTTTGTGCTTTTAGGACTCGAAGGATGGCGTCATGTGCAACGTTATCAAAATATTTAGAGGAACCATGGTTGCTTGAGCCATGTAGAAATTTTGCAGCATAAAATTTGCATTACACACTAAATCAATTTACACCACTAATCAGCTTTCCCTAAGACTAAAACTATCAGGTTTTATCAGAACACATTTCGCCTGCTGGTGAACACCCCAAAATAAGATGCTGGCGATCTTAGCAGCCCTATAGGGATAGCTGTTTACCAGCAACATAGTTACAAGATATACGCACCACAGACAACTCTTACATGCATGAAAATGCCTATAGAGACGAAGTAAATCAGGCACGAGGAAGGAATCACGACAATGTATATCTTTTAACCACCTAATACACTCGACGATTTAAAGGCTCTCATTCCAAGGTGAC
The DNA here is from genome assembly GCA_013358835.2 of Ixodes persulcatus. Classification (NCBI taxonomy): domain Eukaryota; kingdom Metazoa; phylum Arthropoda; class Arachnida; order Ixodida; family Ixodidae; genus Ixodes; species Ixodes persulcatus. Next base: position 15,229 of record JABSTQ010005895.1, on the reverse strand, counting down.
CGTCTCCGCAATTCAGATGGTTATGCCCGAGTCCCAGTAAAGCGACAAACAGAAACAGCGGACACCGACCAGCCTCAAACACGTGCATCATGCAGGCGAAGGTATCTTTTGACAGGCTTGCAATCACTCGTGCTTACTTTACGAGCACCGAAAGACAGCGAGCCTGCCAAAGGTACCCTCGCGTGCGTACAGCGCATTTTTGAGTCTTTTCAGTGTCGGTTTTTTCTGTTTGTTGCTCTAGTAGAACTCGGGCATTCCAAGTGTGTTGCTTTGTTCTCGTCAATATTTCACAGAAAGCATAATATATCTATGTTCAATTAATGTATCTTCATGCAGAAAAATAAATTGTACAGTCAATACTTATTCAACCTAGTCGCTAAAACAACCAGCGCTAAAGTTGTTTTTGAAGTGCGAACATCCTTCAAAAAGAGGGTTCACCTCACTTTATCCTAGCACACCCTCTTCAGACCCTTAAAATATAAAGGCTGTTCTCTTCAAAAGCACCCTATGTGTCATAAAATAAGTGTATCACTATAAATAATGGTGCTAAGAGGATGTAGCCATAGGAGTAAATCTCCTAAACGGGCTTTTTCGCCCTGAAGGGTGTGAATTTGTTTTAGTGTGCAAATGCTTTTCAACAAAGGGTTTTGCGATTAATGAACTGTTCCAGAAATGTTTGCGCAAAGGCTCAAATATATTCAGACCGTTATTTTCACCAATCGATTTTCTTGTTTTGTGGTTTAAATCTAAGCGTATCAACATGTTTTCCGTGTCATACTAAAGTGCGGCACAGCCTGTGATCGCGAGGTTATAGTTTTTTGTAGGTATAGTCACCCCAGCATTCCCTCAGCCAAGTAACACTTACAGTTTCGATCTTGTTACAGCAGCCTTCGCTGCAACCAGAAGGTAAAGTGAAATACATCAAACATTTGCTAATAGCGCAAAACGTTCGCTTGTTTCGACTGCACATAGGAAACATTGATTGCCCTAACCATATAAGAGGCTCGCATCTGTTGGTTCCGTAGGCGCTACGGTCGTGTTTTTTACTAAGGTTTAGGCCATGTAATAAGCTCCTGATAGTTATTATGCGATTAAAAACTTCTCGGTTGCGTATTAGAAACGCTTGATGGTGTCTCTGACACTACACTATATTTTATTCGCCTATTTTCCTCAGAATCAATCATATTCTTGTATATCAAACATGTCAATGGTTTTATAAAATAGACAATATCAGGTAAACTTATTTTTCCTATCATAATGTCTTTATTCAACAAGGTCGCAAAAGTTTATTAATAACTAACTTTAAGCTTTCCTTTCAGCGGTGCTGGTTTGGGACTTGTGAAGACATTACTAACAAAACACAAAGCGACCTATGTGCCGGGTAAAAAATGCTTATATAAACCGAAAATAGTGCCAATGGAGCGCAATGTTGTTGCTCTTCGGAGTATGCGTGCCTTCGATAGAAAATATCTAAAAACAATTTGCTTCGTAAGTTTTTGTGTGTTTTTATTGTTGTTGAACAATAAAATGGTCATTGAAATGCACTTGGATGTAAAGTTTGTCGTCGTTATGCAGGAAACAGACGGCCGGGGCTTCATTATTCGTTGCCGCGATTCACAAACAATTTAAGTTTCTATATCACAGGCTGCAACTTAGCTTTTCTTTCTATACGCAACAAATCCAGGAACTAATTTCATACCTGCTAAAGCAAGATAGAGTGTGGCAGCACAAATTTAACATGCCTTTATGCAAATCGTAATAACTCTATTTGTGGCATGTCGTTCGTTCTGTGCTTACAAATTTGAACATATTGTAGCAAGGCTGCTCAGGCGCGCGCCAGAACCCACCGAGAACGAAGACGAAGCGCGTGCAGACGGCACGTGACACTTCTAATCTGGTCTGATTTGGCTATAAACGTCCTCTTGTAAATGAAACGTAAGATTGGTGTTAGAACTGAGATTTCTGGTACGGCACCTCATGCAACCCGGAAAACACCCTGTCAGGATGAAAGTCCTCTGCGACGTGGTCGGAACAGAACTTTCATGGAGTCATAGGGTCGCGGCTGGATTGCCTGAGGCCTCACATCTTCATGCCGTGCCTTCGACGGACAAGTCACCACTTCGCCATAATTTCCACGACTATTTTTTGGTCGTGAATTGAAGATCAGCATTGGCCGATGGTCACTTCTGCATCCCAAACCTTCAAGCAATTGAGGTGCGTAAGTGCGTGCTGGTCTTGAAATTTTTGACGGTCGTTGTGGCTATTCAACGTATGAGGTCGTAAGTGGCAATCTTCTAAAAAACGTTTGAGCTTCTCCTGGGTTTCGGCGTCACCAGCGCATTTCATTTTCGGTGTTCATTTCAAAATGCGCAAATGTGCAGTGTTCTTTTGCACCGATATCATCTGTGCCGGCATCAGAGTTTTGATACGACATTTCATCAGCAGTGACGAAAATAGAAGCTAGCGGCGGCCAAGTGACAAGTCTCCGCGCTTCAACTTCCAAAAAGCGTCAATGTGCAGGATTTTGGTGTTGCGGGGGAACTGTGTCGTTGGCGAGAATTTTGTGAGCGTGGAAAAGAGCATCGGCAACGACACCTGCAAAAATAACTGTATATATTCAATGGAACGTGGCGAGGTCCCTATTAAAAATCGCTTTGAGGGGGACTTCAAATTTTTTAAAAGGTGTGAAGGGGACTTCAGGAATTCCTGAGATGTTTGAAGGGGGCACCTATATTTCCTGGTGGGTTCGTTGGCCCCGTCAGAGGCTCTCCTGAAATGTCTGAAGTGCCCTTTACAATGCCTTGAAATGTCTGAAAGCCTGTCAAGAACTTTTCTAATGGGGTCGGGAAAACCTTCAGGCTTCTTGAGATGTCTGTGGGGCCACGGCACAGGTGGAGAAAACACATTTCAAAGAATCTGAATATAGCTGCTCATTGTTCGTGACTGGAAAAAATAAGTATTTGGAGAACGCCGACCGTATGTTTGTACGGTCAGATTTTTATTACTGCTCTTTTATCAAACACGAGGGGGCTCCTGAACCCTTCTGTCACTGCCCGGGTGTTCGGTCGCCAAGCAGGCCACTGGGGGCGACCGCCCCTAGTGGAGAATTGACGAGCCGCGGACCGAGTGGTGTTAGCCGAGCGGCGTTTGAGGCAAACGCAATCTTGTCCGCTCGAGGCGAGATCCGTGCAACAAGCTTTGCTTGTTGCATGAATAATAAAAAAAGGGCAAGCCGAGAGCAGCGCGTTGCCCAGAAACAGGGACGTGGGGGAGATGGCGAGGACGAACCGGGAGCGACTCGTTCCGGGAACCGGTTCCTCCGCGGGGGACGGTCCCCAAAAACGAGAAAATAAACAGAACCATTTTGCTTTTCACCAGAGTCGCACGTCCTCTCTTTTTCGTCGTCAAAAACGCGAATAGCAACAGCAACCCACACTGCGCTTGTCTCCGCCCGACGATGGGGAGATGGTGCAGGGCCGCGTCTCCAGCGGTCGGCGGGAGATAGTGGTAAGCCGGGCAGGCCAGTATAGCCATTTGTTTCTCGGCTCGTGGGTGGTTAGCTTGGGGTCTAGGACTTTTCGGTGTAGGGCGTTTTGGTGTAGGACGGTTCGGTACGGACTTTTCGGTGCACGGACGTTTCGGTGCACGAACTTTTCGGTGCACGGACCTTTCGGTGCACGGACTTTTTGGTGCACGGAATGTTCGGTGCAAGGAATTTTCGGTGCACAGACGTTTCGGTGTGGGACTTTTCGGTGCACGGACATTTCGGTGCACGGACGTTTTGGTGCACGAAAATTTCGGTGCACGGCCCATCAAAATCAAGAGGTTTTTTGTTTTTTAAGCGTAATACGCACTATTTTAGCTAAAAAAACATTTTTTTGCACTTTATAATTTTGTAGACTTGGTCATACATTTACGGCTACTTAGTGATATACCAACTAAGTTACTTTGTTATGCGCAGTACCATCCTGCGTGAGGATTGGAGACGTTGGACGGGTTCGCTTGTCAGTGTCTCTTATCTAACGTACGCACTAGTCGCATCACATGTCTTGGGTATTTTTCAACAATTTCAAGCTTCTTGCTGTTGGGGCCTTTCCTACTCAGACTGCCAATAATAAAGCCCACACCTTTACAGAAGGCGTCTGTGCGTACATTGGAATAAAGACAACGGCAGACGAAACATAACCTCCAAAGCATCCAGTCCTCCCGCAGGATGGTGCTGCGCCTAACAAAGTCACTTAGGTTGTATATGAGACTGTAAATGGATGACTAAATTTAAACATTTATAAAGTGTAAAAAAAAAACATAATTTCTAGACAAAATAGTGCTTACTAATTTTAAAAATACTTGTTGTTTTGAATGACCGTGCACTGAAATGTCCATGCACCGAAAAGTCCATGGACCGAAATGTCCGCGCACCGAAACGTCCCACACCGAAACGTCCGCGCACAGAAATGTCCATGCAACGAACTTTTCATGCACCGAAAAGTCCTTGCACCGAAAATACCGCACCGAAACGACCTACACCGAAAAGTCTTAAACCGAAATGTTTGGATCCCGTTAGCTTGTTACCGCCGCCGCCGCCCCGGATGTCTGGAGCGGACCAATGTCCTCCAGGAAGGTAAGCATGGCTTTGAGGGCTCGCCCCTTGGTCTGTTTTGATCCGTGCCGTTTCTTCCTTGGTTTCGCAGGTGAACCCCAGTTTGGCGTTGTCCGCCTTCAGCACCGCTCGAGCGCCATCGTGTTCAGCGCATTCAAGGAGATGGTGGCCGTTGTCAGCCTCGAGCCGCAAGTCTGGCAGTCGGGGTCAGCGTCCCACCACATGTTGTGCCTGCGGACCGGGATTTTGGCACTGTGGGGTCTCCGACGGTGGATGACGGCCGCTGTCCGGCCTTGTTCTTTGCGCCTCTTCGTCCGTCCGGCTTCAGAAGACGCCGCCGCGACGGCATCATGAACGAAACCGTGACTGTGCTCAGGATTTTTCAACGGTGGCGGGTGCAGCTTGCGAGTTCATAGTTTTTGCTAAACGTGCTTACTGAGACTGTGTATGTGTCTATGAGGTGCGCCTGCTCGTTTTTATTTGCTGAACTACGGTACATCAGGAATTTAGCTAGCGGCATTGTGAGTACCTTGAAATATATATATTTGTTTGTGATAAAGAACTGAGTCGTTCCTATTTGATATGATCTCTTTCGTCTACAGCTGCTTGCGCCGGGTTTGAACAAATGTTGGTTTTTGTCGTCTTTTTGAGATATAATATGCATGTACAACTAAATGTCCACAATAAATTTTCAATAACGTTTTGAACTGCATTTTTGTCTATGGTTCACAGTCATTTGGGCGTCTAGAGGGTTGATGGGCTAAGGTGTTTGGGAATAAGGGTCTGACGGGTTGAAAGGTTGTGGGGCTGAAGGGTTTTTCTATGGGGTATCCCTGAAGGGTTTCCATGTAGGGTATTTCTGAAGGGTTTTGAAGGCCTGTGAGGTCCCATAATCCTCAAGGCTGATGGGCCCTTTAGACTTATTTTCAATAGGGGTTGTTTACCAGAATGAATCAATCTAGGAGGAAACATCACTAAACTTTTAGAGGGGAAATAGTGTATCAATGCTGCCGAGGCGCGTGCTAGAAACCACCGAGGACGAGGACGAAGCGCTAGCAGACGGCGCGTGACACTTCTAATCTGGTCAAATTTGGCTATGGACGTCCTCTTGTAAATTAAAAATTTAACAATATTATTATTCTCCAAATAAATTGACGTTAAACATTAGGAGTTATAAAAGCAACTTCCTGAATATATCAAAACTTCATTAAATTTCCGAAAACTTATATTTCTTATTATTTTTTTTTTGCTAAGACGTTATACTGACCAGACTTGTACGTAATCCGTTACAAGTAATGAAATTACTTGTAATCCCTTACATTTATAAGTAATTTAGTAACGGAATAATTACATATTTTCTAGAGTAATTTTAAAGTAATTCCCTTACATTTTTACGTAACGAATTCCTTGTAATCCGTTTCATTTGTTTTTTCAGGACCCCCCCCCCCCTCCCTTCTTTTCAAAAAAAGGGTTGTTTTTATTTTGGTAAAGTCGAGCGCAGTGACACCGCAAAGGAGGCTTGGCACTCTTCAGTTCCGCAAAGCCTTTTTTTTTTTTGCAACACTAAGCCCCTGAATCTTTTTTTTTAGATTCTAACAACAATATAAAAAAATCCGAATGAACATTTTTACAAATATAAGAAAAAAATCCGCTGTTTTTAGTCCCTTTGTTTTTTCTTTGCCATCGAAGGCGGGGCGAGGTGGACACCAAGTGATTGTGTTCTTCTTCGAGAAGCTGGAGGCGGTAAGTGCACAGACAAGAATTAACAATGTCCTTCTCGGTTATAGTGACTGCGACCATTTTCATAATGTCACAACACGAGACAACGCTCCAACTGCCCTAAAATCCACTAAAAGTGATGAGTTAATATGTGAAGCTGTTATTGCCACAAGCATCCTCGTTCGTTGCTGCACCCTTATGATCTTCTCTTAGAAAACAGGATATATTTTTTTCTGCTTCTTTCACCTTATTTGACCCTGTTTTAAGAGCCACTTACTCTTTTGTAGTCCAACTTCTAGGGTTGGCCCACTTTATTTGTGAATTCCAGCCACGTTATTTGCATCTCAGTCACCATTTTTGTGAGTCAGCTTTTTGCGAGCACTTCGAAAATGGTAATAGTCTTCCTTTTTTCTTCTCCCTGTTTTTACCCCAGCAGGACGCATCTTATCTCAAGCAGATATTTTTACAAATAAAACATAATGGTGGCTGACGTAGACTTGATATTCCGGGCTTGAGGAGAGAGTGAAACTCGTGACTGGGGCCATAGCGCGGCTTACTTTGTTCTCTGCCCATCGCTGCCCGTGGCATCAGCAGACGTCTATCTGGAGAACACCGGAGTAAACTGCAGTCGGTTCGTGCTTCGTGCGTTTTTGAACGGCATCAAGAAAGGTACACACGTCAAACGTGCGTTTACATCTCCTTGTTTTAACCGACGATTAATTAATTGTTGTTATGAGTGTCCTTTTTTTCGATTACTTATATTTATATACTGGAAACCTTCTTTTATTCACCAACGTCTAAACCGAGGCTCGACCTGTTCAGAACGAAAGGAAGAAGAATATCGATAATACCTTACTGTTACAACTATGTTTCGCTAATGTCTGGCTGTATATGCCGGTATACTAAGATGGACATAAATTAATTCTTATTCTAGTTTGGCCAGATGTATGGTGACTTCTACAGCTTCGCGATTTCGACAATGGAGAATTTCAGTAGATTGGTTCGATGACTCCGATAACGATACCCGATACTCCGCCGCCGCACATGCGCATTCATCATAACGTTATCGGGGGTATGGAGGTATCGGAACGATCTACTAAAACTCTCGAATATCAGGCAACGGCTGCTACGACGAAGCTTTGCTCTATCTTCGAAGTAAATAGTACTTCCATTGCTTCGCTGAAGAAGCTCAATGCAGAGCATAAAGCATTCGTGAGGAATAATATGCCACTCCCATACAGTGCCTCAGTTCAAAGGGTGTTCAACGTAACAGTCGACATCTTCAGTAAGAAATAGTGCAAAATGTCTGTCGAGACTTTCGAGAGTCAGCTGTTGCTCAAAATATTCAAGGGCATTAAATGGAACAGTTTGCAACAATAAGAACTTGAATAACCCTCTTCCCTTTGTTTCTTAATTGTAGACAATATTGTTGAAAGTAACGCCACGAAAGTAACGGATTACTTTTTGGGGTAACGGTCGCTTACTTTTATGGGAGAGTAATTGTAATTGTAATAAATTACAATTTAGCGTTGAGTAATTGTAACTGCAATTCATTACTATTTTTCAGTAACGTGTACAAGTCTGATACTGACTTTACCATCAAATACAAGATATGATATTGCAAATTCTAAATCGTTTCATCTTCAGAAATGTGGGCATCTTCACAATGCATATATTTATGCAAACACAGTGACCAGGAAGAAAAACTATATGTATTCTTGATGTGCCAGTGTTTTGTGTTATAGTATTGTGTCGTAGGTGAAAAAGGCAGATAAACTGTTTGCACGCAAACCACTATGTTTAAATCTCTATGCTTGAAGTCGCAGTGCAATGATATTCGGGCCCTGGTCAAATAAGTGTGGGGGCCATCCCATCTAAAAAAAAACATTGTTTCAGGCGTGAGAGTGTTTATCATATTTTTTATTAAACATATCGCCACTCCCGCTACACCTCAACGTTGATGCACTCTTGTGAATCACGTACGTAGTGACATGCTTAATGGGAACGGGAAGCCAAGGTTCCGTTGTGTCCTTAGCGACGCCAGCATGCACTGTGCTGTAGCAAGAAATCTTGCCATCAATGGTCGCGAACTTATTTTTAAGAAATTATATTCCTTACAATCAATTATTTGCATCCGCGAACGAAATTGGGGCATTGACATAAACTAAAAAAAAAGAACTTTGAAATCTTAATAAATGAGCATCCGCGTTTTGCGTAGCCTGACTCCGAAGCTAAATGCGAGAGAAGCCCAGCAAGCCCCTTCAACGATGACGAAAGAAGAGCGACATGCTTACGACGGGCGCACCAAATGCGTTCATAGGGAGAATCCATTCCACTCCGCTCATTAGCATTAGACAGCGAGCTTACAGATCTAAATCCTCCACTAGCGGTGTGGGCATCCCGCGTCCGAGATTGCGCATCCACATCGCGCCGTGCACGTTGCCGCGTAGTCGCGCGGTGCAGAGGAAGAGGGGCTACCGGTGGCGCACCGAGACACCGCGTTCGTCGCGAAACAGAAAAAAGCTGTCGCGACTGGCGCTTCAGATGCCCAGTACAATAGATGCCAAAAGCAAAACCTCCAACGTGAAAAGAAGAAGAAAATTCTAGGCCGCGGTGTATCAAGCCGTTCGAACTACTCAAGACATATCCGCGGCAAGGCTATTGAATATCGCGGATTGAGAAGAAGTAACCTAGTCAAATATTTGAGAGCCCCATCAATCGCTATCGGAATGCAAACACTATCTAGTAAAACATACTAATTGCAAATTTTATTACATTGTTTTTGCATTGCGATAATGAAATCCGATGCTCTGCTGCATCTTTGTGCGCACACCGGTTTCCTTTCGCTAATATATATCGAAATGAAAAAAACAATCGTATAAAATATAAAGATTCATTTTAATGGGTATCTACTAAAAGTACGTATATTTATATTGACAGTTAGGACTTCATGTTTTCTTACATGATTTACTTTGTTTGATTTACACTGATTTCCCGTAGACAATCGGTATGCAGAATGTGTTAGTTCCGGTCGCTTCCCCGTCCTCCCGTGTAACTTTTTATTGTGCTCCATGGCGTCATATTCTCTAATATTGACATAAAATACAGTCACGCGGTTACCCCACATGCCTCCCACTCTTTGGCGTAACAAAGTAACTGCGGCTTCAAGGGCTTTCCAATGGGAAAGCCCGCTTCGCGTCCGGCTCAGTATTTTACTTAAAGTAAAAAATATATTAAAAAAAAACGAGTTTGATAGTCGTGGGTTAGAACGTCCGGCTCAGATTCTCATGGTCATCGGTTCGATTCTCGTCGTCTGACATCCGCACTTTCATTCTCTAAACATATATGACAACTTACTCTTAATTATTTGGCTCTTTCTTTTTTTTTCACGCTGAAACCCCTGCCTCATGTTTTGTGACGGATTTTTTTTTATTACTTATTGTGACACTTTCGTCAGATTTCCCAAGCGCTTGTGGGTCGGATTCCCGATCAGGCCCAGCCTCGTCCGGCCCCAAGGAGATCGCCATGTCGTAGAAAACTATCCTCCGTCTCACTTAATTCCGACCACATCCGACGCTACACTCACGGAGCCATACTAGCAGCCCCAAAAGTGCACCGTCACGGCTCTCGTCGTCTTTGTGGATTTCTCATCACCGGCTGAACCAACCACGCACAGGAAGGAAAAAGCTAAGGAGGACGGCGTATTTCCTGGGTGTGACTAGCTTAGGTGATATGAAACGCACAAAGATGATAGCATCGCGACGATGCACTTTTCGCGCTGCTCGATAATAAACACGATTCACTAAGCATATTTATTTTATAAACATATTGGAGAACAATTCTTTGCCTAAGAATGACTCCTTCTAGGCATCGCACATTCGTTTCCGCGTAAACTCGCGCCACCGGAAATGACCTCAACTTAGCCTTTTCATACGAGCGGATGCGCGTAAATAAAGACCCCCCTAAGGTAGCGGGTTTAGAGAAAACAATCATAAAATCAACCATAATGACTACGGTTGATGCCTTCGCATTCTAAGAAACTGCATTTTTTCCCTACACATAAGGAGAAAACCCTCGAGAGTGCCTCGCTTGACGTCGGAATTGAGAATTTATGTGTATGTGTTGAGACTCGAAGTGTTTTGACCTTTTCTTGTCTCCATTCTAAAGATTCGTTTTCGTTATGTATACGCGACGTAAACTCGCCTTCCCCTTTACATTATGTTTGTGCTTTTTTTTTATATCTGCACCGCTGCGATAATCTTTTTTTTACTTTCTTGTATAAAGGACCGGTGATGCCTGCACATCCGTAAACAGGTTTTTGTTTCCTAATATTTTCAAACGTCAAGTGAAGTCAAGTAAAAATGTTTTCAGCAGGTTGCTTCTGTATGAGCGTTTAGACAGAGCTTCCAATTTATAAAGAAAACTGTTTACGGGAGACCCTTTGACTATAACCGTCAGAATGTAATCAATTCAAAAGTAAATGAAGATTAAACAAGCAACAAGGCACTTAATTTAATCCTGGCTGATTATAACAAATATGTATATTAATAACGCTATATCACAATACTATGGTGCCTGGATCGCGTCTTCGACTGGTGTGTTTAGCGTCCTATCCCTCCCATACATCAAAAGTTGTCCCGAAGTGGCAACAGATGACGTCACAGAAGCCGGAGTGTCATGCTGTTGACTGTCGCGATCCTGGCGGTCGGCCGCAGAAATGCTGGCGAAAAGCACGAGCGAACGCGAGTGTCGCTGTCGTCACGGCGTCCCAGGCGTCCCAACTTCCAGCTGCTGCAGCCTCCGTGGACTGTCACAGTGGAGAGCGACCCGCAGCAGAACAGGCGTCTGCCACATACACCACAGCTGTTGAAACACCGCCAGGATCGCGACCGGCGACAGCATGACACTTCTATGACGTCATCAGGCGGAAATCGAGGGACCACTTTTTTGGCCGCGGTAAACACACCAGTCGGAGACGCGTTTAATTTATTAATCCTGGCTGATTATAACAAATATATATACTAATAACGACATATCACAATACAAAGCGAAGCAAAAAATTAAAAACGACTGTTCAGAATGAGAATACGCATACTTAGAAATAAAGCGGTATACTTCTACCAAGCGTGAACTCGCGGGCACGCGCAACTAAAGCACTGCGGACGCCAGCGAGCTGGTAATGAACGAATACATGAGACAGGGTTGTGCTCCGAAAGAACAACAGGTCGAAAATCAGGCGTGAAATTTAAATGTCTTAAAAATAATAATAAATAAAGCAAGCCTAGATTTCACACTTACAGCGATTGAAGTTTGCCGAACATTGGCTGTTTTTGAAATATTTGCGACGGCAAATTCCGGTCCTCGAGATGTCTGGAGATGCCTGTTGCAGACAACGAACGCATGACGAACGCACACGGAATGACTGAAGTATGCCGTCTGCAACCGTTGGAATTATTTACACAAAGATACGATTTTTATGTTTTATTTTTTGGAATATGGCAGGGCTAAGCAAATGAATCAGGTTCATAAAAACAAATTTCATTTTCGTACGATACGGGATACTGTCCGAAGACAATCGTCAAACGTATAGATATCTGTTAAAAAATACAGCAAGAACATTATTTAGAACCTTAAATGAAAGGAGCGTCGGGCCCTCTCTTTAATTTTGCAGTTAACGTGCGTTATAATAAATGAGCAAAATTTTGACTCTAACATGAGCGGTTCGAGACAAAAAACTTCGTTTTCAAGGCTCCCAATTATGGTCTGTGTTTTGTACATGCCTTGCAATCATCAAACTGAGAAAAACTCCTTCTGATTCTTCAGTTTTAACTAAGACCCCAAGCGTTCAAGACCTAAAAAGAAATATTCTCCGTGCCTCTAAAACATTCGAATTTACTCTAACCCCAAGAGTAAAAAATAAGGAGGCCAGAATATCCATTTGATATAGTCAGTCTCGCCCCAGCTCACTGACGAACATTCTAGGTCTAATGCTCGAGATGCCGAGTGTAGTAGATGGAGCCGAGCGCGGCTTTGTCGACCCACAGCCAGCTGTCACGACGAAGCTTTGTTGCTCGCTGCTGTCGCGTCAACACTGATCCTTTCTCTCGCTTCGAGGTTCAAGTGCGCCGATTAAATCTTTATTTTGTTTTACGCTTGTCGATTCGTTTTCATCTGCGACTATATATATGACATTGGGTTTGATCACACAGATGTACACTCAAGCAACTGTGCTGTCAGAATTCTTTGAAACGAGTGCTGGCTTGTACTTTGGCCACTTCGACCTCGGTACACTTGACGTCGTCATCGTCGTACATTATTCGGCTTCACTGTGTTTTCATCTTCGCAAATATTGCGGAAGCGAGTTCCATGGGAAGGCGTTCGCGTACATCGAGCATCGATCAAACCTGTGCCCGGCCACTCTTCGATTCCAAAATCTCACAGAAAATTGACCCCGCGAATCGAAGCTTTGTCGATCGTCCGTCACCAACCTCATTCAACGCGGTCGTGTACTCCCTCAAAAAGAACCACTGAACCCGCGAAGTAATTGTATCGACTCCTAGCAAGGCAAAACAGGTTATGAAACTTTTTTGCGTGCTTTTGTCATCGCTTTATAATACTGAGACGATAGAAAAATTCCGAGGACATTTAAGCATTTATTACCAGTTGTGAATGCGAAAGCATGAATGTCGCCCCTCCGCTCTCTTAGTTCGTCTGCGGTGTACTGGCGTGGACGGCCACATTTCGGTACTGCCGAGGTTGCGGCCGCCGATGATATAGAGCCTCAGGCGCCGCCATCGTCTTTGGAGCCCAGAAGAGCATGAAGCGCCGACGCCGATGCCTCGGACACGAGAGTGGCGTCCGAGCGAGCACCATCCTCGCGCCGAGAGGTGCAGAAGTCTCGGCGAGGGCCGCAGCGCCATGGAGAAGGCTTCTCTGTGGAGTGGCGTTCCTTGAAACTCTGACGCGCGGCTGCTATTGGGAATTTATCCATCAATTTGCTGCTACAGACTACGGGCTTCGCTTCATGGGACAGGGGAATTTGAGTGCAGTTTAGCGCGGCTTCGAAAGCTGATAACACCGGTTTGCTCCGTGGGACAGTTAATGATTTCGCATTAAAAATACCTCATGATTAGAAATTGAGAAGTCACAATGCTTACAAACAAATCATTTACTCTTTTATCAGACAATTTCTAATCTCATGTCGAGCCCTTGTGCATCTGTCGATAACAACGGCCCTAGCAACGGTTTGTTTGGTACGATGCGCCATGTTGTGACGTCATCACTTACCGGGTCAATTGCTTCCCGCGGGCGGAGTAGACGGCGACAGCCGTTAGGTGGCAGCGAGCAATTAGAGAGCCTGTAGTACAGAAAATGTCCAACGGCTCCATCGGGGTCACGTGGTTTCTTTGCCGCGTTTGCAATATGAGCAACCTGGGACGAACGCGTTGGACGTCCGCGAGCGTCCCAGCCTTTTCGCCTGCCTTCCTCCTGGCCCCGCGATAATGCATCACATGAGCACTTGCGATAAACCTCTGATTGGAGCGTCCGCCATTACACTGCAAACGCTCCCCATGGGTTGACTTGAGCCCTTTCTGCAATCTCTGCTCTCAACGAACACTGGGCGACAGAGGCGACGCCGCCGGCGTGCTCCTCTCCTGTACTGCTAGGTCCCATTGTATGGTCCTATATTTCTGCAAAATTTCTCTTTAAAATGGCGCGATAGTTTCGTGGATAAATTGATTTATATTCAGAACCCTCGGACCCGCGCCATTCGAAAAGGCCGCCTTGGTAGTTGGATTGGTGACGTCGCTTGCTCACCGCGCGGCGTCCCAGCAAGTACTCACAGACTTGGCTCTCGAGGCGTCTCGAACTTCAGCTTCCTCGTTTAAATTCCGTGTTTCGAGCTTGCGGTTCGTGACGACCGCGTCTACGACATCGCACGCTTCGTCTAAATCATTGACACTGATCGCTGCAGCGATGAGAGTGATTGTTATCAAGAAATGTTGGAAGATGGTCATTTTGACTCCGACCCGCTGGCGACCATCTCCAGCGACGACGAATAAGGGACGAACTCGCCGTGGTTGCCGAGGTCAGTGACAATTTTGCAGGGGCATGCAAGGCGGAGGCCCCTTCAGAGTGCCTGGTGGCGAAAGCGAGAATAGCGTTGGAATAGCCGAGTAGCATTAGCAGTTTTGATCTTATCATGGCGAGGCGAGCTGGGCAATCATGGGGGCGCCTAGAATGAGGGAGCTCTATGAACACTTGGGTTAAGGCACCATGGTTTGAGTAACTGGGCTGCAATGCCTAGTCGCCAGACGAGAATGATCAACATTCGTAGACTGATAATTATAACTAATAGAGCTCTAATAAACGCGAACCTAGGTGTAGATACTAAGTAGTCTATGAACATTTCATTTCAAGAATAATCAACCAGTTTAATGTTCGTGTCCAAACCCCTTTGAGGGTGTCAAAACATTTAGTGAGCGGTATTGTAGTCTAGGGTAGCGCCATCTGAGAAACGTAGCTAAAAACAAACGTAGTCGTCTGCCTTTACTGACCGACGGTGTCTTCTCTTATGGAAGTTCCGTTGTTTTTTTTGTTGTTTTTTTTCGTTTAAGCTTATACTTCGGTAATCGTGAGTGTTTAAACATTGAGACCTCATCCCGACAAGTTATGCTCAAAAAGCTACCGATGCTCGTTCGCTCGCGCACCCTAAATGCCGATCAGAGCTATGCTCTCACGCTCCTCACTTATTGAGAAATGCCGCAGAAAGTTGTCCCCAAGAATAGTGTTAATTTCCGGGAACCCTTTAGTGGTCAGTATTCGTTCTGGCATGGGAAGGCTGACTCTTGAAATACCCGAATGCAGCTGCCTGCCTACGTCACTTTATCATATATTCTATTACATCGC